>JAAAKG020197512.1:0-49624 GCA_010014905.2 Druon quercuslanigerum
TACAGAAAATTATAAAGAATATAATAAAATGCTGGTTAATTTAGGGTACGTTTAAAAGAAAATAAAAAAATCTTGTAAAATTTAAAAATGTCTAGAGTGATATTTTCATTTAAGAAAGTGGCTATAGTTACTTATCCTAAAATAGTGATTGAATAAGTGATAAAATTTTAAATCCTTTTCAAGTAAAATAAAGCTAAAATTCATCTGAAGGTAATAGAGGAATCTTAGAACTTTAAAAGATGTGGATTTTCTGTTTATTTTGTAATTTCAGGATTTTTTTAGTCACATTTATTTATTATGGAGAATATTTTCATAGTACTTAAGAAGAAACACTGTGCAGATTATTCAAGGGGGAAAATGTTCAAGGGACACTCCAGCACATTAATTGTGATGAAATTACAATTTCACCCGATTTAAGCCCGATAATATCTTCAAACGTTTTCTTTATTTAATAAAATTTAAGGATTTTTTCTTAATAAATTACAAATACCTTATAAGGCCCGGGCTGAAAACTAATATACATAGTGGAAAAAGTTATTGATAATTTTGATTATTGATTACATTATTTGCATAAAACATATCAAAGTTATGCAGTTTTTGAATAAAATGTATGAAAATTCCTTTTTTTTGTACGAAACAAAAAAAAACTTTACATAATAAAAGAATGTTTTATTTAGCCTCAAATTTTATTATGTTTTGCAGTATTTTTTGCTTAATGTGTATTAATCACCCTAATCTTCCTTTTTTGGTTGGCTCTCTGCAATAGTAAAGAATATTGAAGGGAAAAAATAATTTAGTAATGGCTAATTCATCAACTTATCAACAACTTACTGATAGCGCAAAGCACTAATTGCTTATATAAATTGTTTATGCTCATAGCTCTTCATTTTCAACTGACGTGTTTTTGTACCTATTTAAATGATGTTGTTTCCCCTTAATGGAGCGCTGTATTTTAGAAACGTTTCATTCCGATTCAACGACGTCGTAAACTTGGATCGCAAATGTTATTCTTTGGATAGAAGGGATGGGATGTTGTTGTAAAAGCTATAACACAAAAAGCGGCCTTTAAAACCATTTGGTTTGAAATAAAATTTTCTGGTGGAAATAAATTTTTGCACCAAGGGAGAATTTTTTACGTGATACGCTTTTCCTTTTTTCCCCATTAAATTTGAAAAATCCCCTGCAGCACTTGAAATCGAAAATTTTGATCCACTTTACCTCTTTCCTTTAATTTTTTACGAAGCTGTCGATTCATTTTTGAAGAATCATAAACAAAAATTTAAGGCATTAGAAAGAAGAAATTGCCAATAAGCCAAAGTGGTCTAAAACAGGGGTAATGAGGATACTTTTCACGAAAACTAATGAATTGAAAATGAATGCTCATGCTTTAACGAAGTAGTCGAATTGAAAATCAACAAAATACTTCATTTTTCAGCCCTAAAATATAAATTTCCAGTCAGAAAAATAATTTGCAACAACATACTTTCTACCCATAAAGGACGAATGTTTGAAAAAATAGTTAATTTTTTAACCAAAAAATATGAATTGACCTAATGATAGTTGATTTTAAACTAAAAAATATTTTTTTCGAAGAAAGATTAAAGGTATCAACGATATCGTTACATTTTTATACCAGGAGGACAAATTTCTAACAAAATAGTTGGGTTTTCAACTTAAAAATATTTTTCAGCCAAGAAAGGGAAAAAATGTCAAACAAATTGTTGAATTTTCAAGATAGAAAGAGAATTATTCTATAAAACAGTTAAATTTTAATAAAAAAGTATATATTTTTAACAAAATACAATTTTTAGCAATATAGCAATTGTTGATTTTTTAACTTAATCGCTCAATTTTCAACCCAAAAAGATTGATTATCGACTCAAAATTTAGCATTTATATAAATATTTTAAATATTAACTCAAAGAAGACAAATTTTGAATAAAATTGTTGATTTTTAAGCCAAATCGACGAATTTTAAGAAAATAGTTAATTTCTCAATTAAAAATTTGCAGTTAAGAAAGAAAAATATGTCAACAAATTGACATTTTTTCGAGACAAAAAGACCACCTTGCTACAAAAGAGTTGAATTTTCGACCAAGAAGGAGGATTTTTTACAAACGTGTAATTGCAAAAAATAGTTAAACTTATAAATAAATAATTAAGTACGTGTCCAAGCAATGCAACTATTAAACAAAACGGATAAATTCTCAACCAAAATTTAGTTTACATTTTGGTGAAAAAAATTAGGATAATGAGAAATGAAAATATATCTACTAATAAAAAAATATATTTTTTAGGCTATACATGAACATTTTTCAATTCTGTTATTCATATTATTTTAAATCTTTGATCTTCTAGAATCTCGTAATGATATTTTTCATTAGTAGAAACTCATAAAGTGTTTAACAGCTCTTTCAAAGCTAGATAAAAAAATGTTTAAATAAAAAATTGATTGGGAAACTTGCTAAGGAAAAGGCATCTTTTAAAAGAGCCTCATTTTTCACAAAAAAGGGGAATACTGAACCACTGCGATTAAATCAGGAATAGAAAAAATCTAGAGATATCGTATATGAAAACAGAAGTTAAAAATCACTTTTTTTAATCAATTGAAATGATTCCAATTTTTCAAGAATTTTATTTCTGACGTGGCATTTTATTTATTGTTTGAAAAATATAAGTTATAATTATTCCTCTAAGTTCACATGTAATTTAAATTACTTTTGAAGAGTTTTTTCCCTCTCTTTTATTATTAGAAAATATAGGTATTGCATGTTCGGCTCTCCCTGGATAAAATAATATTCAGAATACAACCAGGAATAAAATGGGATAGCTGCCTTGATATTTTATCAAGAGACTTTCACATGAAAGGATGTTACACTATAAAGGCTACAAAAATCTTGCCTCTCTATACTTTATGAAAATTGGTTGAAAATGTGTGCTCGTAACAAAATTCCTGCTTGAAATAGTAAAATTAATTTTTTTAATGTAAATATATATTGTTCAAATAAATTGAAATTATCGTTTTCAGACCATAAATAATAATGAATTACCATCTCCATGAAAAATGCAAATGGACTGAGAATCCATACAAATTTTAAAATAAAAATCTTAGCGTCAGCAAAATAAGGAATTAACTTTCAGCTCAGAATGACGCCAGGCAGTAACATGTGGCGGTAAAAGATATAAAAACTGCATAATTCTTTTTCCGTCCTGGTCACAGAGCCGGTTTAGATCCGGAAATTGTGGCCGTATGCATAATAAGTAGATGTACTAGTTAGAAGCTCACAGTAGGCAATCTCACTCTGAGAAGTTTTAATATGTAAAGCGTTTTTTTTACGAAAAGAGAAGTTTTATATTCAGTAGTATCAAAACAGCAAGGTGTTTTTTCCTACTGAACGTGATGGAACGAAAGTATCTCCTTGACAACCAAACTTGAAACATTTACTTTATCAAGATATCCGAAATTGATGGGTAAATGTATGTATGAAGTATGTGAAGGTGTATCAAATAAAAAGAAATTCATTTAATTTATTTATGTTTTGCAAATAAATTATATGATTTGCTGGTAGCTATAGAAAGCTTATATATGTTTCCATGTTGAACTACTGAAAACTAAAACAAAATTTTCGCGTCTGCGATTCGCAGACAAACAAAAATTTTACAATTTGGTAGAAAATTAAATCCATTGGTCGAAAGATGAACCACTTTGTTAAAACTTAATTTTTTTATTTGGGAGTTCATCATTTAAGTTAATTATTAATTTTATTGCCCAAAAATGCAACTATTTTGTTAAAAATTTGTTGTTTCATTTGTTGAAAATTAATTTTCTAGATTAAAAATTCCACTATTCCCTTTTGGGTAAAATTTATTTAATGTAGATTAAAATTCTGCTATTTGACTGCAAAATTAGTGCATTTTTTCAGAGTTCATTTTCAATACAAAATTAATCATCTTACTTTTATTTATTTTTTGTATTTTTTGTTGTAGACATTTAATCTTTTTGGTTAAAAACTTATGTTTTTTAATTAAATTCTACTATTTCTTTTAAAATTCACGTCTTTTGTAAAAAAGTTGTTTTTTTTTGGTACAAAATTAATTTTCTCGGTTAAAAATTCAACTGTTTGTTTAAAAACTGATGCATTTGTTTAAAAATTAAATTGTTTGTTCTGTGTGGAAAATAATTTTTAAAAGTTTCTTGTCGTACCGAATTTCGGGATGAGAACCAAATATTTATAGAAATCTAGTCTGTTTGGATTGAGAACTCAACATTTTCGAATTTAAAAATTCAACTCTTGTTGAGAATTCGTGTCTTTTATTTGAAAATTCATCTCTTTTTGCGGAAATTTGATCAGCTTCGGTTAAAAATGCTACTGCTTGCTTGAAAATGAATTTCTTTTGGTTAAGGATTTAACGATTTTGTTGAAAATTTGTCTTTTTGGGTTCAATTTAACTATTTTTGATTTAAAATGAAAATCTTTGCTTTGTTAAAATAATAACTATTATATTGTTAGTAGAGAATTTATGTCTTTTAGTTGAATATTTAACTTCATGTTTAAAAGTTAAACTACTTTTGTTACCCAATAAGAAACCGTAAGGTTGTCAGAACTGCTGACCCTAACAGAAGGGGGGGGGGGGGGGACACGATTCAAAATTTCATTTTGAAAAATGTTGTTAAAAAATTATAATTATAAATAAATCGATTTAAAATGAAGTAAATAAATACATATTTTAAATAAATATAATAAAGTTGGATTTTTAAAAACAATTTAATACTTTTTATTCCTGTTGATCTAAGTTGAGATACTCAAATTTTTCTAATAATTTACAAATTAAAATTAATTAAATTATGTGCCAAAAATAGTTGTGCCGTCATCTTTTCTAATGAACTAAGTGATTATATACATAAGAAAGTGTTTCCCACACAAAACTCAATTTCGCTAAAAAGTGGAGTTAGATTGTTTTTTACATTCCCCACCTTAATTATTGAAACATATGTAGAATAACATACGCATAAAATATTATTATAGTTTTAATTATAAAAATTAAATAGTAAATGATTTAATTAACTAGGAAAAATTGGAACTCGTAGGAAAATATATCCGTTTTCTAAAGCAAGTAGATCTAGTCATGCTCACGTCAGACCTGAAACTCTCAGATTACCTTACAGAACCCGAAGCCTTTAATCCGATATTACGTTAGCAACATGCTCATAATTTCAATAATAAAATTCAAATTTATGAAATGCCGCTTTTTCTACAAGTGATTTTACGTTTTAAAATGTAATAAAAATTGTAAAATGTTACAATGATAAGAAAACTCGAATTACTGATTCCTATTATTTCTTGATGAAAATTCCTGCAAAGAACAAGAATCTAACGACCAACTTTGGACCACACCGAACAATCAAACAAAAAAAAACACTTTTTCCAATTGCAATCTGAAAAAAATTCTTGTTAAAAACAAAAATTTCAGAAAAAATAAAAAAAAGGAAATAAATATAATAAGGCAACAAACAAGAGAAGGGGATGTGGTTGGTTGCCTTCTCATTTTTCTTTCCTCTTTTTTCTGAAATTTTTGTTTTTAACAAGAATTTTTTTCAGATGGCAATTGGAAAAAGTGTTTTGTTTTGTTTAATTGTTCGGTGTGGTCCAAAGTTGGTCGTTAGATTCTTGTTTTTTGCAGGTATTTTTATCAATTTAATGATTGGACGTTAAGTAGGATTTTTGAATTAGATTTTAATCTAATTTAAATTTCTCAAATTTTTCTATTATCTCCTTTATATTAAAATTTCACAAATATTGCAACTTGCACTAAAAATTCTTTTGCAAGAGACTGAAACATTTCTGTGTATACAATCAGGAAATGGAGCCTTTTAGTGGAGAACCAATCAGTTCCATTTAATCAATAAGTGGAAGCTTCGTTCAAGAAGTTTTGAGAAAGGAGTTAAATGCATTAGGAGTAATTTCTAAGCAATTGCTATTGGTTTTTATAGTTGTTGTATATTTGAATTTTTTTTGGTCCTATTGAGAGTTAAAATTAAACAGCCATTATAGCGTCATCTTTGTTGAAGTTTTTCGATTTAAAGATTATTTTTTCGACATAAATTATAAATTAATATTATTATACTATTCAGAAAAATATATTTTTTCAAGTCTTGAGATTATTATGTAAAATTCGGAGTACTTTTTCTTTTAAATCGACGAGTAAATCGAATGCAATGAAAACTAAAAATCTTTAAGAAGATTGAAATTTATTTGAAAAAAACTTTATGAACTGAAAATTTGAAACTAGAGTTTTTCTCATTTCTTTTCCAGTATATATCTCTCCCTCTCTCTTTAATCCTATCGTATACCAAGGGGATCTGAACGCAAGCTTGTTATGTGACTATATGGACAGGGCGTTGAGATTGATGGCCCTAGGGTGTTCGGGTAGTCCATGGTTTTATTGGTTTTGCAATGGAGCATTTGAACCCTGAAACGATGACCACCGATGGGTCACGATGATGCACTCTCATTTATTAAAACCGTTTGTTTTTAAAAAATTAACCTCCTACGTAAAAAAGAAGTTTATACAGATACATAAAATCTGATAACCCATTTGGGTATCAAAAATCCTCCATATATCTTTTACTAGAATAAGTACCATTAACGGTTTTTAGGGTATTTTTAATTAAAAACCATTTTTATATGTACCAAATCGTATTTTAAACACATTGTTATTTAAAAATCCTTAGAGAAAAAGATAGTTTACGGTCAAAGGGGCCTTTAAAGAAAAAACTATTTTAAAAAACTTTTGCATCCCGCCCCTTCTTCATCCACAGAGACGAATTTTTAACTGAGCAGTTGATTTAGCAACCGAATGTTTAAATTTTCGAAAAAGAAATTAACTTCAACTACAAAGATTTAGATTGTTTATTAGACAGTCGAATATTCAAAACCTTAAAAGATGACATTTAAACTTTCAAAAACGAACTTATTTTTACCCAAATTTAACAACTTTAATCGAACAAACTTTAGTTTTCAAATTTAAAACGAAGAATTTTGAACGAAGCAGATAAATTTGTCAACAAAAAAGAAATAAATTTTTAGAAAAATATTAACATTTTCGAATTATCAATATAAAATTTAAAAAAAGCAGTTACATTAAAAAGCATTTAGTTAAACCTTCTACTAAAAACATGAATTTTTAACGAAAATTTTTAACCAAAAAGGTAAATATTTAACCAAAAAATGTAATATTTCAACCAAATGATGGAATTTATAAACAACAAAGATTAAAATTCGATCAAAAACGGTTTAATTTTTAATAAAATTTATGCACCAATTTACGACCGAATTGTTAAAATTTTAAGCCAAAAAGACGAACTTTTGTAACACAATTGAATTTTCAATACCAAAGGAAGAATTTTTAATACAAATGGACGAAAATAAGAATATTTAACAAAATAATTAAGTTGTCAAAAAATATTTGAACTGCTAATAAAATAAATCATTTTATAATAAAATATATTACTTTTAAATTAAAATAATCAAGCTTTAAACAAAATATTATGAGCAAGGAGTTTCAACTTTCAACCAATTAGTTGAATTTTCAATATAAAATGATCAATTCCTAACAAAAAGTATAATAGCTGTCATTTTAACTATTAAAACATTCAGTTTTAATAAAAAAGGGTCGAATTTAACCGAAAATATGAATGAAGAAGGTAATCGCTGATCTTTCAATCAAAAAATATTTCAATTGAAAGCAAAAAATAGTTCAATTTAACCAAAAAAGACGAATTTTCAACAAAATATTTCTGTTGTTAATAAAAAAATGACTTGTAATCAAACCGTTGAGTTTTTAACAAACAAAAAATGAAACTTATACCCGAAGACTGGAATAGTAAAAAAAAAGAACTATCGACGAGAGAGTTCCATGTTAAACCAGAAACATTCAGTCAAGAGAAAAAAGAATTCTCAATGTATAAAATTAATTTGGAATAAAACAGATAAACTTTTAAGAAAGGAAGATAATTTTCTAAGAAATAAGTTTTTTTAACCAAATAGCTAGATTTTAAATTAAAAACCATCGATTTTCAACGAAAAATGGAATATTTGAATTTTTAGCTAAACAGTTTTATTTCATACTAAAGAAAAGAGTTAATTTTCAGCCAAACAATTAAATTTTTAAGGAAGAAAAAAATACATTTTCAATAAAAAAGTCTATGCTAAACCAAATAGTTTAAACGAAAAAGATCCACGTTTCATTAGAAATGGAACATTTAAATGAATGGAACATTTTCTACAAAATAAATTAATTTTTAACCATAAAAATGTGTCTTTAACTAATAAAATCAATTTTCAAAAAAGTAGTTTAGCGTTTAAATAAGCAATTTAATTTTTAATTAAATTTAGTTCATTCTCTCGCATAAAGATGAATTTGCAACAAAGTGCATAAATTATCAACCAAATTGTAGAATTCTTAACTGAACACGCTTTATTTTTAGCCAGTAGTGAAATGTTTAAATTATCAATTTACAAAAATTTATTTTCAACACAAAAGACGGGGTTTCAATGAAATTCAATCAAACAGTCGAATTTTTAATCAAACGATATTAATTTTGCACCGAAATATAATAGGAGACTTTTTCATTAAAATAAAGAATCCCTTAACGACAAGTACTTAGATTTTATTATTGAATGCTTTTAATTCAATTACAATTTAAGCGCGAAAACTGGAAATAGAAGAAGTTTCTTTAAAACAGGGGAACAAGATACATTTTTTAGAAAAGCGGCAAAAAGTAGAATAGACAAAATGTTTGTTTTCTTTATTTTTACAATTTCTAAAAATTGTTATTTACATTTATATTTTTAATTAAATAATGTTAGATTTATCATTCGTTGCATTGAGTTTTATTTATCATTAGAGAATTATGCCCTTTTACTAATATGAAGACACAAAAGACTGCCAATTTTCCAATAATGTCGAAACTTTTGCGTCGAAAGAATAAAGCAGTATACTTGAATATATAATTTATGCTTAGTTATTCGCAATTTAATATTGATACCTAGAAATTGATTCTCCCCAAGTTGTTCAGATTTCATTTCAGTCTGAAGGTAATTCCATTCATGGATACTCAGCGAAGTAGGAAAAAAATTCGATATAGACAGCAGATTCCCCTTTTCTATAATCTGATACTTCAATGTAAGAATAATTAAATCCACCTTCCAACTTTATTTCGTATAGAAAAATGTAATGCTGTCCTTAGCAGTTTCTGAATGAAGAAGGCCAATAATGAATCGAACTACTTAGAGACGCTACAAGTTTTCCCGAAGTAAATATAAAAATTGGAAAAAAGCTTCAATCTGAGGAGAGATACGAGAAAAGAAATTTAAATTTAAATTAAATACAAATTTTTTTCTACACAAAAAAGTATGCGGTTTCAATAACATTATGTTCTTCGGAATATTTATAAGAATTTTATTTAAAAATAAATTTTACATTAATTTTGGAAGCGTAACTCAAGAGAAACATTAGGGTGGCCCATGAAGACTTCTTTTCATTATTAAAAATATTCAATATTAAATATTAATTAAATTATCCAAAATAAGAAAAAAGTTAGGAACCTCTTGAACCCATATTTTGAAAAATTTATACCTTATTTTAATTAATATTGCTGATGGATTATCTTAATTTGGAATAAATCCATTGTTTTGTTTTCAGTAAAATAAATCACGTGCATTTTTGACAGAATTCAAAACTATATTTAGTTTTAAAAATTGATTACTTTTTCAATTTCCACTGTTAATGGATTATTTTATTTGGAATACAAAAGATAAACGTGCATTATGACAAAGTAAAAAAATCCATTAGGAACGGAAATTAAAAAGAATAAGCATTTTTTTTAATTGACGCTGTTAATGGATTTTTTTACTTTGAACTACAAAAGACGAAAATGTGTGTGTAAAAAAGCGATAGAATATATTAACAGCGGAAATGAAAAAAAGCAATCTTTTGCAAAGATTCGCTTGAAAGACCCCTACATGTATTTCCTTTTAACTTTTTCAAAACTCTTGGTGATGTATTTCACCAAAAATAAATAAATATTAATAATATCTTTCTTTTCATTCAGCTAAAATTCAGGATATATTTTAAAAATTAAAAGTAAAAATTTGTAGGGAACAATTTTAGAAGAAAACAATTAGGCAATTTTTGGACCACAATAATAGACATAATATTAAAAAATAACACATTTTTTAAATTAAATTAGTAAAAATAGAGTTAAATATTAACCTAAGATATTTTATAGAATAATGCATAATATTGAGTACGAATAATTTTCGTTTCATAAATGTACCAGTTAGTTATTTTCTTGTAATTATAGAAACTGTAACTAGTAATAATTCTATTATCTGATACTAATTACGTTTTACATACTCTTTCATGAAAAATTAATTGAAAAAAAATTTCTGCTCGCTAAGTTCCCATATGGAATTAAAATAAAAATCCTTTCTTAAAGTTTAACTGTTTTATTGAAAATTCGTTTTTGGGATTGAGAATTACTTTTTTCTTCTCATCGCGATTTTCAGTAATAGTAAGAATAAGAGAAAATCGCTATTATTATAATTATACTAGTCGTGAATTCACGCGCGCGTTTAAGTTTCTGGATTTTTTCCTAATATTAAAATAAAATGAAACATTTCAACATTATTATTTTTAAACAATATTTAAAAATAGCAGTTTTAATTTTTTACGACAATTAATTAAGGCGTTGCAAATAAACAATTTTATTTTGAATTAAAGAGTCTCCAAAATAAATAATTTCAGATTAAAATGTTAAGAAAGGCAAAATTTCCAAACTTTAGGAAATAAATATGTTTATGATAGAAGTTTGCACATTTTAGATAGTTAATTTTTAAAAAATTGAAATTTATTATATTTCTAATTGTGAGCATTTAAAATTAAATAATTTAATTTTAAAAGCTTTTGTCAAAGCTTCTGAAATTCTAGGATTTTAAATTCTATCTATCATTCTCACATTGAAAGTGGAAAATTTTTAAATTATAAATATTTAAAATTAAATTATTTAACAAAACGTTTATAATAAAAAGTAATATTATAAAGGCAATATTGAAAATGACAAAATTTCTATTAATCAAAATTGAAAATGGAACGAATTAGTTTAGACAATTAGTTTACACGAATTGTGTTGTTCAAACTTTTTCATACTCAAACTATTTAAAATTTAAGTAAATTGAAATCGTCTAAAAATAAAAGTTATTAGAATTTTCCATTAAAAACTTTTTAATTTTAAGTGATGGAAAATTAAAACATTATACCCAAAACATAAAAAAAAATTAATTTTTAATACCTTAAAGGCTTGCATTTAAAAAAATATAGTCTTCATTTCTAATCGTTTTGAATTTGCTCCGGAGGCATTTAATTCAAAACTTAAAAATTATTCAAATTGAAAATTGGGCAAGTATCAAGTCTTTGAATTTTATTTCAACATTCATTGAGAATCCGGATGCAAAATAATTTTCAAGTATTGCGTGATATACAATGTTTAAAAACGTAAATAAAATTTTTTTTATCATGAAATAAAAAAATTAAAATAAATTTGTCACCAAATTCAATTATTTTTAAAACAATTATCGTCATAACTAAGCTAAAAAACTGGTTATCGCCTGGTATCAATTTGCAATTAATTATTTAAAAATAATATTCAGTTTAAAAGGGTTTCTTTATTCCTTACCTATAAATAAGTATACTGCATAGGTATACTAAATTTGAAGCAATTTAATCATATTTGGCTGAGCTATGACGAAATATGTTTCAAAAAATAACTGAATTTAGCCAATTTTCTTTTAGTTTTGCAATGTTATTATTAAAAATATTCTTTAAAAAAAAATTCAAACAAAAAATATTTAATTTTTTTAATTTGGATATCACGAGACGCTTGGACGATAATTTTTCGCGTTTTCAAGCGCTCGACACCTTATTGTATCCGGGCCCTCAATAGGAATTTTTCAAAAATAATTAATTCGAAGTCAAAATGATAAAACTCAAATAAATTCCGTACTTTGCTTAAATTATGCATTGTAACTTCAATAATTGCATTATTTATTTGAATAAATATCGAAAAGGGAATAAATTAATTGGAAGCTTATGAACCATGTAAGAAGCTGTTCATCGCTTCTTCTAATCTCGCAGCCGGCTCTATCAGCTAACTTTAAACAGCAATATATATGTGTTCCTTCCTAGTGTCGTAATTACGTTCGCTACGGGGGTAATCATTCCCTGTTCCTGTTCCAATACATGCCAACACATTCACAAATTCGAGTCTAACAAGAGTTAGATGAACCGTGAAGGAAAACGAGAAGATTACAGAACTGGCATGCGAGAAAAGAAAATAAGAAGGGAAAATTGTGAAGAGTAATTTTTATAAATTCAAAGAGCTCCTTTGCTTCAAGCCCCTTGAGTCCTGGATTGATAGTAATCACAAACAACCTTTAACTCCTTTTTTCGTTTGTAAATTACTCAATTTAAAAAATATATATATTTTCAAGTAGCTCTATTTATTCTCTAAAAATAGGTCAGAGAAAAATGTTGCGTTTTCAAAAATTAATTACAGAAATAGTTACTTAAAGAAGGTATATAAAATAATTTTCCAATTTATTTATTTACCTATCAAAATAAAAATAATTTTTATTTGATTTCAAGATAATTTATAATCAGATGGAGTTTCTGTAAACTTTATTTTAAAAAGAAACTAATTACAGCTACAATGGAGAATTATGAAATGATGAAAAAATAAATCTACGCTGCCATTTTTGTTCTTCACAATTAAATAATTTACGATCGAAAATCTTTAAAATTTTATAAAATTGGACTGTAAATATTTAAAGTTTAAGAGTTTTCTAACATTGAAAATTTAGAATACAGAATTCTATAATTTTGATCATTTTTATTCAAAATTTCTTTAGCTTAGAAAATTTAGAATAAAGAACTTCATTTTTGTTCTTTAAAATAATTTAAATCTTTAGAATTGAGAAGTTTTCAACTTTGAAAATTTATATGCATAAATTATCTAAATTTCAAGTTTTTCCATTAAAATTTTTTTAAAGTCAATAAGTTGCATATGAAAATTTTGATTTTTAAAATATTTAAAATTGAAAAATTCGGCTTTAGATGTTAAAAACCATCAAATTTAGGAGTGTTTACTTATACACGTATAAAACCTAAGAGTTTTGAATTGTAACTCTTTCAAATTGTAACACTTTTAATTCTGAATCTTCAAAAGTAAAAGTTTTAAATTTTGAATACCTACAGTTAACAATTATGCAAATTTAAATTATTACAAAAACAATGCTCTAATTTTTATGATTTATGATAGAAATTTCTTTAGTTTTCAAGATTCAGAACTCACAACTTAAATTTTCACCTTTAAAATTATCGTAAATAAAGAATTTTTATTTATAATTGCTCAAAATTAAAGGTTCCTTCGAAATATTTTCTATCTAAAGGATTTAAAATTAAGAAGCTTACTTTGATTTCGACAGCAATTAAAATTTAAACAATTTTATTCATACACCTTAGAAGGTCTCGAGTTTTCAATTGTAATTCTTTAAAACGACGAATTTAAATTTAATAACGTGACATTATGATCTTCCGAATCAGAAACATTTATGAATTTTTGTTTTTACTAATTGAAAATTGACGAAGTTTTTATTTTAAAAATTCACAATAAAAAGTTATGCAAGTTTCTAGTTTTGATTACATTAAAAATTTGACTTTCAATCTACAAAATCATTAAAACATAATAATTTTTATTTGCTCATTTTTTAACTTAAAGAGTTCTTAATGCTTAATCTTTAAAACCTAACTATTTAAAAGCATTAAAAACTACTTCATTTTAAATTATACACATACACAATTTAAGGATCAGTAATTGGAAATCTTCATTATAGACCTATTTTATAAATGTGTTCAAAATGTTATTATTTTAAACTATGAAAATTGATGTGTCTATATTAATATTTATTTTTATTAATGATTATTATTTGTATTCTACATTATTTTAAATTAAATCATATATTTTTTATTCAATAACTATAAAATCACAATAAAAAACGCGTAATAAGTGCGGACAGAGCGTTTTTTTTCCTCGTGATAAATAGTATTTTTATTCTATTTTCAGCTTTTTGATCTCTATATTTCTATATTCTTTTATTTTTTTATTTTATTTTCTCATTATCGATTTCTCGTAATTGGACTTCTTGGTATTAGTGACACTTTTAAAAGTTGGTGACATTGGGATAACACAAAAGTTGAAATAAAGCCTTGCATGAAACTTTTAAAGTGACAAACTGATACTTTTTATAATTATGTCACGACGGAGAAGGGTTGCAATTAAAGATTAAGATACTTTGCCTTAGAAACTTGGATTAAAAGAGAGATCCAGTTGCAAGAAAACGACAGGCGTTTTAAGTTATTCTCTAAATATTACAAAGAACAAAAGAGCATCTGGAAGTCATTCTAATTTAGATATTTAATAAAGCACGAATCTCTTTACCTTTTTTTAATAAAACTTCTTAATGGGGCAATTTCTTCTTGCTTTATTGTACCATACAGCATATTTGATAAAGTACATATAATATTTTTTAAATATGCTTTGTTTGTTGACGTAAATAGAAAATTGATACAGATATTTTATTTTTGATAATTAAACACAATTAAAGATTTCACTTATGGTTAGGTTTACTATGTCTGACCAAACTAAGGCCTGCACTACTTGGCTATAGAATATTGTTATTTTGTCTTTTACCGTAAAGGGTCGTCCATAAACTACGCTACCAAAACTGGGATATTTTGACCCCTTGTCCTCCCACATACATGACTGTCTTTTTGATACCCCCCCCCCCCCCAAATAACGTAGCCCACAATTTTCTTTAAAAAGGGGAAATAGGTTCATTATTCGCGAAAATAGTGGAACAATAGACTGGCATTAGAGATGCATTTTCAATTAAAAGACTACCAGAGAACCAATAGATGAATTCTCAATAAAAAATAATAATATTGAGATAAGGAGTTGAATTTTAAACTAAAAAAGATATTTTTAAATCCAACATTTTTAAATTATGAAGGATCTTTCCTAGCAGAAAAATTGATAGAAAAACGAATTTGTAACCACTTTAACTAAATTTAAATTTTAAACAAATAAGATTATTTTTCTAAATAAAAAGGTGAATTTTCACTAAAATACACCATTTTTTTTAGCAAATAGTTGAATTTTCAGTATTTAAAATATTCACATAAAAATCTTTATTTTTATCATTAACCAAAAAAATAATTTTAAGCAAAAAAACTCAAGTTTTTAATTATAGAGGTGCATTTGCTACTAATGAATTTAATTTGATACGAAAGAGGCAAATTTTCAATAAAACATATGAATGCGCAATCAAAGAAAATGAATTTTTGACAACATAGTTGAGTTTTCAACTAGAAAAGGTAAGTTTTTAACTAAAAATATAAAAAATTTGCAAGAAAAAAACATTTCTAGTTAAAAAACAATTCCGAAGTACAAAAAACTTTCGAGAAAATAATTAAATTTTCCACTAATATAATGAATTTTCAACAAAACAGTTCTAAATTGAAAATAGTAGAATTTTCAAGCAAACGAGATGAATTCAAAATGAAAAATATAATAATTTACGATTCAACACAAAATAGTATGCATTTTTCACTTCAAATAATTATTTATATAGGAGTTCAAACTGATAAAAACGAGATAACTGGAAAAAGGTTAAGTTTCTTAAAAATATAGATAGAAAGAATTTTTTGAGAAATTCTAAAAAAAGAGGAAATAAGGGTCAAATGTGAGGTCTAAAATATATAAAATTTATTTCCAAACTTATTAGGTCAATATTAACTCTATGGGTTCAAACCATTATGAAAATTTGAAAATATCAATTGGTAAAAGACATCAAAGCAAAAAATGTTGAAGGATCCCTTGTTATAAACTTTATTTTTTAACATTTCCACTGTGTGAATTGCAGTTTATTTGAAAATTGTGAATAAATGCGACTTTCGTTCCTTTGCGAGGCAGGATCAATTCCAATTTGCGCGACAATATTTGGCTTGGCTTGTTAAAATGAGAGAACTCAAAGGTGCCTATTATCTTTTACAACATCGTATTGTTATGTGGAAACGGAGTGACAAGGTAAAAAACGAAAACCAGAGATAGAGTACTCTACCCAGTTTTCGCAAACGTTGAATATAAAGATAATAATAATGATTTAAAGAGCTACGTATTTTATCTGCTATTTTTAGAGAATAAAGAGCAATTGCTCCCTTACCCTCGAGATAGATACTTTTGCGTTGCATTTTCATTATGAGCATTATGGTAAAGGCAAAACAAGTGCAATACTTTTTATAAAGCGGTACTCGATATTTTAGACGAGTGAACTTTTTCATTTTTTTCTTTTTTCTATTCAACTCTTTCAACTCTTTTAAATTTTTTTTACTGATATTCTTTTCACATAAAAGTAGTAAATCGAATTGGAAATGCAAAGCTATCTAAATATATTCCTGAAATTATCCTATCTAATAACATTTATGAAAAGCAATTCTGTTTGTTCTTTTGAGTTTTCTGGAATTTTGTAAATATCAATTACTGAATAAGGAATTTAAATTCTAAAAACTTATTTCTAAAAGTGAAAATTTAAGTTGCAGATTATTTTTATAATAAAGGCAACAATTCTGTTCTTAACTTTTTAACCATGTGTTCTGAATTAGTTTAATGTATTATTGATGAAAGATAACATTTCAATTGTACATTTTTTTAATGTTGTATAAATATTGTGCCGACAATAAGATATCTGAAAAAATTTGCATGATTTAGATTTATTGTTTTCATAAATACCAGAATTATATCTTTTTTTAATAAATAGGGCCTGTTTCTGTTTTGAAGACAATGTGTATTCGAAGTTAAAAATTGACTAATTTAAACAGTTTTCGTGTAAACATTTTTGTATTCAATGCGACCATAAAGAAAATAGTTTTATACAAGAAATATTCAAATTAAGCAATTTTTTCACTTTGGATACCAATTATATACAAAAAATAAATAGACTCTAATTTATACAAAGAAATTTAATCCCAGTATTTATGCAGTTAAATGAGGCAATTCAATTTTTAGATGAGGTCTTTGTTTCAACTTCTTTAGGCTTTGCAGCTTTTGAAAAGTGTCCAAAAAGAATATAAAAGATTTTAATATAATTTGGTAAATATTCACAGGATGTAAAATTGAAAAACTTTGCATTATTTAAAACGAGATTTAGAAGTTGCAGAAATGAAAAATATCCCGTTTAAATCTAAGTGTTTTTTTAAGCACCTTCATACCTTGAGTTTTAATAATTAAAATGATATTAGCAGTCAGGTTTTATGAAAGAAAAACCATTATTTTTTGGAAAAAAGATTGAAACGTACTAACAAATATTATTTTAATAATAATATTGTAAATTTATTACTGTTGCATTCTATCAATTTTCTTAGAAGGACTGAATTTTAATAAATCACTAGTTATTTTTTCGAGAAAAACATTCCCTATAATTTTTATTATTCTATTTAAAACAAAAATAATATTCCAATATAATTATGAGTATAAACAATTTTCAAACGATCAGACATAAATTAATTAAATTCAACCATTTTTTTAAATCGATAAGAAGAAACAGGAAACAAAATTTAGTTGCAAAAAATAGAGTCGAGATAAGTGTTTTTGTGAGCCTTAAAACTTATTGATAAAAGCGTTTTTCGTTTAAAATGATATAATCAAAAATATTAGTTGGTTGCTTGACATCATAGAAAAACTTAATGTCCAGTCATCTGCTTTTCAGCATGGCCATATTTATTTATTTTCTAAGCTACCTGGCCATAAACATTTATAGGTGTTATAAATATCTGTCACTCATTCTTTAGACTTTTTACGTATCTGTTTTCAAACTGAGAAGATCTGTTAAAAAACATTAGTGGGAAATTTCGCACAAATTTGATACTTTATCTCTCATGAATGATGAGAATTTAAAAAGGAAATATAAATTATTTTGTTTGACACACATTCGTTTTTAGAAATAAAGTTTACTTTCAAGTTTATTAATCTGAAAATAAACTTCGATATTTGAAACGAAAGGGGATCAAAATTACATTTACAGGAGAACTATATGTGCTCGAATAACATGGCTTCGTTATGGTCGTTTCATTGACTACTCGCTCCGGAAATGCATGTTCTGCGACAGACTTGTAATCATCGAATGATTCATTCCCCTTTAAACTACCTATGTGTAGGAAATTCTCCAAAGATCTTTTTTTAATGTTGAAACAGAAAAATGTATTTTAGGTTCAACAAAGAATTTCATGAAAATGTTTCCTTAAAAAAGAAGTCTCAATAATATTTATTTAATTTACTAAGTAGAGTTTCTTTTTTGAAAATATAATTTTAAATATAATTGTATTAAATGTCAGAGGTCAAAAAAAGATAATCTTGGAAAAAAATCTAGTTTGTGTCAAGAAACATCCTTTTGATATGAGAAGAAATTTATCTGCATTGCGAGTATTTACTAATGTAAGTTTCTTTCAATTTAACTCCTGTAAATTTTATATTTATTCTGTTCAGAATTCACTTTTACTAGAATAGACGAATAACAGAAAAACAGTGAAGAGAAAGTGAATTTCGCAAGAATGTTGAGAAACATTAAATAATCAAATATCTTGACAAAGTTTTCATTATAAATTCAGACATCATCCTAATGGAAATAAGCATTAAACTTATTCTTCAATTTGTTGAATGATTGCTGTTTTTTGTAATTTTTTATAATAATAATTACTAATTTTCAATTTCTAGTTATTAATTTTAGATTCCTAAAAATCAAAACTTTCCGTTATTCATTTAAAAATCAGTTTTATTTTTTCCTGTACCTTTTCCAAGAGCAGAAATTGATTACGAAGTGAATCTTTTCTGATTTTTTATTTTTATACAAGTACTCTGGTTTTCGCTTGTGTTACCAAATATAGCTTTCAGTCGCCGGTAAAAACGGAAAAAAGACAGAAGCGAAGGTAGCGCAAATTGAGCTTACAATCCAATCAGACACCCCCTCTCGACTTGTAGGATGGGAAGAGCCCGGAAGAGCAAAGGAAAAAGAGAAGAGTAGAAAATTGGGAGAAAGAAGACGGATGCGAAGAAGGTGGAAAAGAAGATGAAGGAGAAAAAAAAAGGAGAAGAAGAGGAAGAAAAAAGGATCTGAGAAAGAGGGATAGGAAAAAATGTTTGAAAGGGGTAGGGGGTTGCTAGGAAGTCGAAGGTCAAGTGAAATTTCAGCTGCAGATGTACAGATAGAGAAGGAAGGATGGAATGGATCCCAAAGTATATTTTTGATGGGATTTTTAAATGAGCCTCAATTGCGTTAAATAGCGCCAGAGGCTCCTCTGTCCTCTTTCCCCCGCCTCTCTCTTGAACTCTAGAGCCTTTGCAACTTAATGCGAGATTTTCTTAAATGAAGTTTCAGACCCAGGTAATTGCATTGCTTAACTTCGATTCGAAATGGAACGTATTATCTGGATAATTCGAAATTTTATTGTATTGCAGTTTTTAACCCCTAAGGAACTTATGAATATTTAAATATTAAATGGTTTCGAATGTGATTTCTCTAAAAAATATCCTTAAGTAAAAAATGTACCTTCAATGTAAAAGCTTCCAAGGTAATTAGGAGTGTTATCAGTTCTCGTTAGGTATTTATTCATTTTAAAATTTAATTTATGGCGATAAAGAGATGAATATTGCAATATTTTTATTCAAAATCTGGATTATAAATCCGCTGTTAATATATAATTGATCCTAAAGTTTATTTTGCTCAATTATTTGTGGAAATTATCCTGGTATATATGAGTGACTATAAGATTGCAGAATATTTAGTTAAATCAATGGAAGATAGCATTGAATACTTCTTTTCTTTCTTTAATATAGAATCAAACAAATTTTTGTTTTGTTTAAACAAAATTCATTTGATTCCGTAACGCCATCGTTTAATGTAAACAAATTTCATTTGGATAAAAAAAAAGATATCTTTTATAAGGGATCACACAAATGTTTTTTTAATTCATGCAAATATTTTTATGAGTAAGACAAGAGATGAGGAGAATGCCCTCGGGAAAAGGGACGAAAATCCTGTTTCTAATACATCTAGAACTCTGCGAAACATTGCCTTGTGCAGTACAAATTGGCGCTTTTCCACTTTGCTATTTGCATACAAACATCGAACTACTTGGGCGTATCTAACGTGCACCTAAATTCATAGAGGGTAAAAGCTTTTTGCCCATTACTGCCCTTTCGTCACAGTTTTAATTAAAAAGTTAAGGCAAACAGGAATCGTATGACGGGAAGATACATGCGATGGGAAAAAGAACAATATGATGAAACGAGCGAAAAGGTTTACATAACTTCAATTTAAATTGTCCATGCTGTCGCATGAAAAGAAAGATTTAAGTTGAAATTCAAAATAAAAGGGTATTAAATATTACGCGAAATGGAACATTAATGTAAGCTGAGAAAGATGTAAAAATAAACTGCTCTCTGTTCTTGCATTTAATGGGACGTTGCACAGAATGGAATAACTTTTGTTATTCTTCTTTAATGTGCTTGAAAATATAGGAATGCATATTGAATAATCCGGCGGTTTCATTCTCTTTCTGGAAAAATGATTTACTTTTAAATTCACTAAATTTTTTTAGTGCGCATGCTTGATTCGTAATTATCAATTTGAATACATTCAAATTGGTAATTAGTTCATAGATTAATTACTTTTTGCTATGCGTGTTCTTTTAAATATACAATACACATACAATCACAGTTTTTCCAAATTTCGAATCTTATACCAAATTTCTTTTAATTTTTAAATAATCGTACCAAAGAAATAAACTTCGGAAAACAATTCCAGCTCTTTTTCGCAAAAAACAAGTCAATTTCTCACCTGGTGAGATGATCTCTGCTCATTCGTCTAGGGGGTGGATCGTTAATAATCACTTATCGAATTAAAACTTTAAACGAGCACGCAATCTCGTCGGGGCAAGAACTTAATTGCCACTTAATCCGGTTAGCGAGACGTTAACACCCTGCGGTCTTCTGCCCCTTTCCCTTCTCTCCTCACCCAAAACCCTCTAAATTGCCCTAAGTGACAGGCTCATAAATACAATAACGACTTTTGCGGCTCGCCGCTCTCCCCGCTCGCAACATTACTCCTGAACTCGGGAGAGTGGCGAGCCCTTTAAATTTAAAATTCGCGCGGGAAAAGGACAAAAGGTGTGGCGTTCATTGAAAGTTAGATAGAAACTGAGTCTCTCGGTCGAGAAAGTGGTACATACTTGGCGATACAAATGGTGATGTTTCATCCGGAGCAATGAGAGGATCTTCCACTTAGGGCTCGTTGATGTGTCTCTGTCGGTACAGCAGGTGGGCGCGCGCGAGATGACGTATTCAGGGAGAGGTGAATGATGAGGAATTTTGATGAGGGTGAGCATGCTAAGTTTAGAAAAGTAGGGTGTGTATTAAGGAGAGTATAATGTTTCGGGAGATTATTGAGTTTTGGGGAAGATGAGGACACTAAGTTTCGAAGAGGATGATAAGTGTTAAGGATGAGTCTTTTATCGTAAATGAGTAGTATTGAAAACGATGCGAAGTTTGGAATAAGAAATATCAGTATTGAAGAGTGTGTAGAGTATGGGGAGACAATTATTGAGTTTGAGGAAGGTAACAATTTTTGAGGTGGACGCTTCTTTTCGAGGAGAATGATGTGTGCTGAGAAAGGTGTGAAGTTTGAAGAAAAAGGATGCAGTGTCTAAAAAAGAGGCAGATTTTCTAGGATGACCGTCAGTTTTAAGGAGAATGTTGAATTTTAGAGAGGATAAGAAAATTTGAAAAGGATGCTGAGTTTAAATGAATACAAGTAGTATTAAGTAAGATGAGAAGTTTAGGGAAGAAGGATATTGAGTTCAAAAGGATTTTAAGTTTTTAGAATGACTTAGAAAGTTCTGACGATCATGAAGTTTATGGAACATGGTGAATTTTGAAAAGATATATGATGATTTCGGACGGACATGAAAAGTACTGAGAAGGTGAATGATGAAGTTGGAAAAGTTCTTAGGAGGAGAGGGTTCACTCGTTTGCCGAAGAGTGTTTTCGGAGTTGTACTCGCGACTCGACGTGTTCTCCTTCGGTGGCATGACGCGCGACTGTGTGACTGGACCAACCCCGGGCTACCGTCAACCCTCTTGTGCCTGTCCCTACGTTTCATCCCCAAGCGTCCCCATGATGGGGAGGCGCAGTGCGAGACTCCACCACCCCCGAAATTGGTGTCCTTCTCGCTCCAAGAAATGGACCAGTAGGTTTCTCCCTCTCTGTTGCGCATCGGCTTCATTACAACACCCTTTCCTCCGTCGACACCGTTCCGTCTATCTCGGTCGCACCCACGGGGTGAGATGGTTGTGTGTTCTGCGAGCAACAACCCCCACCAGTGTCACAACCACCCCCGATGGGAGAGAAGTGCGCGCGCCGCGATTCAAAACTGTGGTTAGATGAAGAGAGAGAGAGAGAGAGAGAGAGAGAGAAAGAGAGAGGGTTAGATATTGCCAGAGGGATAGAGAGAGAGAAAATGAGAGAGAGAGAGAGAGAGAGGCATGTAGATAAGGATACGTCCTAAATATAGCCCTTGGTGTTTAAAGGCATATCGCCTCTGCCTCTGCTGGGTATCTCCTTCTCTTTCCTCTGTCGCCTTCTTCATTTTCTTATTCCTGTTTTTTTCTCGATGCTCCGAGTCCTCTTACCGCTCCTCTGAGTTCTGAAAGGAAGGGAAGAGAGGTAAAGAGATCGTGAGATGCGGTTGGATATTAGAGTACGTGCAACGAAATGAGGAACGAAGAGGATCACTAAGAGGCCAGATCGGGAGTGAAGAGTCCGTGAGGAGAAAAAAAAATAGATCCGAGATGTAGTGTTTAAAGAAGTTGGGAGATTGCAATTTTGAGGGATAAGTTGTTATTTTATAAAGTTAGAGAATTAATTTAGGAGCTGCAACAGATTTGCGCTAAATTTCAGGATGTCGGGTTTTAAGAATTATTTGTCATGAAAGTAATTTTGCATCTAAAATTGCAGTTTTTCAGAAGATTGCTTTTAAATTTTATTGAATATTTTTTGTGAATAATTCTATCCATAATTTAAATAAAGCATGGATGAAATTTCAATTTAGATAATTGTTATAACTACCTTTGTAAATAGGAATTAGTGTACTGTAGTCAAATTTTCGTAGAAATTCCAGTTTGTATGTAAGAAGGGTATTTCTCTTAAAATTCACTGTTAATTAGAGACATGTGGTCCACTAATTAATGCTTTGAAAACTGAGGACACATTAATGCAAGGAAACAACATAGAATTATTTGAAAGAGGAAGTGCATGATGTTGAACCACCCAAACGTAATTTTATTCAAATAATAATAAATTAATATTAGTGATTCTTTTTGAGCTTCAATGCGTCTATTTAAATTAAATCAAAATTAAATAGCAAATAAGTATTAAATATGCACTCACCAACAAAATTTAATAGGAATTATTTTGTTCTCTTATTCTCGAGACGGTCTTGAGAGAAGGGTTTCTGCAAAACAAAAAATAATAACATTTACATAAATTCAATTATAATTCACATACTGAAGATAATGAATCACAATAATTTGATGACAAAAAGGAATCATGTTTAGTATATATTTCCCGTTTTCTTATTTTTCAAAAGAATACTCTCTACGCTTTTCAATTTCATTTCAACCCTGACACAGACTGAAATGTACAATAGGCAATTTATTTTCACCGATTCTGTATTGCATCTATCGTGACATATCATAACTCGTATTCCGCTAGCAGATATCGGTTTACTTCGCTTTACGTCTATACTTCACATGCCTACTCTTTTCTACAAGTTTTGATGTTCCGCTATAATGAGCGCACCCTTAAAATTGGTGCGTTGCAGGGAGATTTGTTTCGTCTTTTTACAACGTCGAATTTCAATCAGTTGGTGTTGGTACAATTTTGAGTAGCTGATAGTAGAACACCAGAGAAACCAGAAAACAATGGTTCAATCAGTACCAATGATGAAAAATCAATATCAGTAGTACACGTCATCTACATATCTAGTATTTCATTATAATAATATTGCTAGATTCTAGTTGCATGTAAAAATAGGTGCACATAAAAATGTTGATACATCAGCTGGTATTAAAAGGCAAAGGATTTTTTTACTATGCTTCTTCGATCACAATTTCCAATTATAAACAATTTTTCTACATTTTTACTACGACCTAGATATTCCACAATTTGAGATTTGGAAAAGGTTTAAAGGGAAACAGGGGGTCCGCAGCTTGTTGGATGTTAAGTAAAATACATAATTTCCTGTCATAATTATAGAATAGAGAAGAGGAATTACTAAAGAGAAATGGCACATGTTTAAGAGATATTTTAATGTGGGTGGCATATAGATAAACTTAAAAAAAGAAATTTATGCATTTTTAATAATTGGTAATAAAGGACAACACATTAATATATAAAGTTTTGCATTTTAATGTCCATCTACGCAAGACCTATAATTTTAGCCACCTTTGAAGGTAACAAAACTAAAAGAAGATGTTTTATTACAAAGTACTCTAAAAAAATTCCTTATTTTCATAATGTTTTACTTACTCAGAGCAAAAAAGGAATAATATGATGTATCATAGTCGACAAAAAAACTTTTCATTTTCCTTATTTTTATTCATTATTATTAACAAAACAATAGTATGATACAGAAAATTATATTTTTATTGCACATCTATATTTCAAGACTCAATTCGATTCTTTTCCGAAAGAAAACCGGACTAACAGAAAAGCTTCCAGTATATGTAGTGATCTAAAACGAATTTCTTCATTGTTTCCCTTTCTTAACCTCTGATAACAAAAAAAATTGCTATACTATAAAAAGTTTTTATTTTTAATACACGTCTGCATCTCAAGACCTTAAATTTGAGCTTTAGGATAAATAATATGATTTTTTAATCTACATATAAATTTGCCATACACATGAATTCAAGCTATTTACGAAAAGAATTGATCTAAAAGAAACGATTTTCGCATAGTGGTATACAAATGAATTTTTCTCATTTTTTCTACGATTTAAACGATCTGCGACAAAATTGAAATAAATAGGAAAACTTTAGAATCATATTTCTTTTTAAAAAATGTCCTTATTTTTCATATTTGAAAACCACTGATAGCAAAAGAAACGACAGTTCAACATAGCAAACTTGATTCTCAGTCGAAGATTGCTTAAATTAACTTAAGCAATCTTCGAAAAGAAAATATTCGAGTATGATAGTCTAAAAAACAAATTTCTTTATTTTTGATACTCTAACCACTAATAAGAAAATAACGATACTTTAACACACAAAAATCTGATTGTTTAGTCTACATGGTCATGCGTACGTTTCAATTTGAGTCATTTTCGGAGACAATAGATCTGAAAGAAAAGATCCCAGAATAGTAGTGTAAAAATGTTATTTCCTTGTTTTGTTTATTTTGCCTTCGATTTAAGCTATACTTAATAAAAATCGGACTAATGCAAAAGCTAAAATTAAAGTAATTTAAAGAAGATTAAAATAACATGTAAAATAGTTTTTAACGTCCAATAATTAAGTTAATATGCCGAATTCCTGAAAATAAAATTGAAATTTAATTAAAGATAAAAATTAATATAAAAAAGAAAATAATTTTTTCTTTTTGATGAAAACAAGAAAGTGGAAAAAAAATGAGAAGGCAGACAACCAGCAGGCTTATCAAGAGAAAACAAATATTCTAGCAGACAGGAACAGCAACGTAAGCACAATCCTTCCTTCCTGACACCCCAGAATTCCTCTTTTTTCTTTTTGTCCAAAAAAGACATTTTTTTCTTTTGTTTTTTAGGAAAATTTTGATCTTTTTTCAAATTTCAATGAGAAAATTTTATGCTGGTTGTCCAAATTTGGTCAATGTATTCTTGGTTTTATAGTTAGGGTATCTTCAATTTAATAGAAAAGCTTTTAGCATAGACTGCAAAGAACGAAGATGCCTTATTTTTCTTATTTTTAAATCTTTGATGATGAAAAGTATCAGCATAACATATTAAATTTTTTTTATTCACATACACGTCTTAAAAACATTAATTAGAGTCATCTTCATAAGATTTTGGATTAATAGACACGTGTTCAGCACAGTTATCTAAAAATGAAATTGCCTTATCACAAAAATTAAAATTTTGTTTTCTATCTACAGGCTCAGACCTTTAATTTGAGCTATCTTTAATCAAAATAGGATGGTTTGTAGGGTATGATAAACCCCGTTTAACAAAGGGTGCTCTCTATTAATGTGTGATCATACATGAAACATATGATACTTAGCTTTTTCATCCCTCGGGCCTAGACATTCTGAAATAAATTCAAAATTTAT
This sequence comes from Druon quercuslanigerum, assembly GCA_010014905.2. Classification (NCBI taxonomy): domain Eukaryota; kingdom Metazoa; phylum Arthropoda; class Insecta; order Hymenoptera; family Cynipidae; genus Druon; species Druon quercuslanigerum. The sequence continues at coordinate 26,531 of JAAAKG020197512.1, forward strand.
CATAAAACATCTTACGTGTTAAATTTTGAAAGCTTCTGTTTTCACATAGTTTAATTTTGAAGTGTGAATATCAACCTTTTAATATAAAAGAGTGATTTTTAGTTTTGGAGGTCTTTCAACTTTTTAGTAAATTGATGTAACGTAAATATAATTGCACCTAATTGTGTAGTTTTTGGAAACATGGCTGGATCAGCATCACGTCCGAAAACACATACTTTGAGGTTGAACGTTTAAGTGAGGACTAGCTAAGCCTGGTCCTGGTCTGTAATTATGACGGAACTAAGCCCGGATCCCGGATCGGTGATCCTTGGTACTAGGCGCAGTCCAGATACCTTCGCTTGGCCAAAACCAATTTGGAATTAATTCAACGGACGCCGGAATTAACGTGGCGTTCTCTGGTATGGAAACCACGCACGTAATCTTTTGGAGATTACAGAGAAAAATCCTCAAGGATCGTGATCTCGTTTTAGTTTAAAGTTCTATGAAATATCTTTACAATCAAAATGTTGACTATCGTCCCTATTCCAATCAAAATTCATACTAAAAAGAACATAATCGAAATTAAGCCAAATATCGAAATTCAAAGTAAAAGATATGAAAACCTATTGTGAATTGATTTCAAAATGTCATCAATTTTGAATTTTTTTCAGGATTGATGGTACTATAAAAACAATTGTGCAATACCTCTAGCATGAATTATACGAAAATGTGATAAAAAATTATAAAAGTAATTAAGAAGTACCATAGGGGCCTAACACACAAAATTTCTAAAACATAGTTATTAAATTATTAATTTAAAAGAAATGAATGCACATCCTAACGCAAGGATTTATGCATTGTCTAATTTCTTAATTGTTTTTGTAACCATGCCATGGAGGTCTCATTTTGAATTTGCTAATCAATGCACATGCAGCCGAATACTTGATAATGAATAACAAATTTTAACTAAAATACAATGTTTTTTTTTAATGAAATATTTTTTTTAGGCCATGTGGTGAGTGGGCCACGTGACCAGATTCCTACCTTACCGCCGCTGTTTTGATTTCCTTACTCATTTTCACCTGTAGCGCCAGATTTTTTCATAATTATTAATATTTAGGACCAGATCCACCGTTCTTAGTGCTTCTTAATTAGTACCCCAAATTTTTAACTTAATGTGGCCTAATGTGTTTGATGTGGTGTTTTCAACTTATTCTGGTCCTAAACTTTTATAATTATGAAGAAAGTTTTTTTTGTAAATAGTTTCGTTTTGCTTTTTTGATAATTAATGAAATTTAGAACGAGACTCTCCTTTGTTAGTGTTTCCAAATTATTATTCTAAATTTCCAACTCGATGTGCCACTTCGTGTTAAATTAAGTTAGGAAACAAAAAAAGTGACGGTAAAGTAGAAGACCCACTTCCTTCTCCATTTTCTCAAAATATAATATTTTTGTATGGAAGTTGTTTTATTAAACGCAATAAGTCAATACGTGTAAGTAAAAAAAAAATGGTTAATTTTGTTATTAAACAAAATTTGGGTGACGACATGTATCAAAATTTCCGTAATCATAATTGTTAAAGGCCTGATTGGGTTTAAGTTACTTCAAGTTGCTTATTAGATTTAATTAGACATTTTCAAAACTAAATCTACAAATATATTTTTTCAATAAAAATAAAAATACATTTAAATCATCTTAGGACGTTACATTAAAACTTTCGATTTATCTAATTAATTTTTGTAAAGAGTATACATTTTTCACATTAATGCTTATTGCTTTGAATTTTAAATATAGTCTAAAAAAGTTAGTTTCTTCCTAGTTTTTCCACTAAAAATGGGCATTTTTTAAATTTAAATCATCAATAAGATTCGCCATTTAAAATATTGTTGAGTTATGTTAACATTCTACACTGAAAGTGGGCATTTTTAATGAACAGTATTAGATTTGAATGATTAGATATTTTTAAACTAATAACTTTTTTCGGTTTTGTTATCGTTTTTTATCGTTCAGTGTTCTTTAAACAATAATTAGTAGATTTTAAAGGTTTTTAATTTTTAGCAAAATTTAGGCTACGTTAGCGTTTTAACAAAAATAATTGTTATTTTAAAGCAACGATCGTTATATTTTCAACAAGATTTAAAATGCGAAAACAATGAAAAATCCTAACTTTTTCAGATTATATTAACATTTTGCACAGGAATTTGATTTTTTTAATGGAAGCTATTAGATTTATGTTAATGTTTTTAATAACAATTATCAATGACCAACTAGTGTTTTTTACAAAATTATATATTTTTAATTTAAAAAGTCATCCAATTGTTGAGATTATGAGTAAGAGTTATTAAATTCACAATTTTTGTACAATGTTTTATTCCGTTGGTGTTTTATTTTGGAGATCGCTACATATTTTTAAAAAGATTAACAATATTAAAAGGGGACTTAATATTTTAAGTATTTTATTATGTTATGCAAGTGATTTTCGTCTTTAATGTCTACTGGTATCTTTTCCAAGATGTTGTTTTGACAATAATTTCTTCTTTTAATTTAAAAATCACGTGAGTAAAAAAAATCACCACCTGGTGCGCGTGTTTGCAAAAAAATCCTCTACATTTTAATAAAAGACAATAATAATAATTTTTAATTAAACATTTTAGAGTTGAATCTAGAAATAAATCATCTCAAAAGTACTTTCTTGTTTTTTCAACTAAAAATTCGATTTTTGAAAATGTTTTTAACTACTCCTGTAAAATTGTGTGAATGGCGATTATTCCTTTATTTCACGCTACTTTTTAATTAAATATCATGTTATGTAAATTTTTCAAAATGTTTATAATCATGATTAGATGACAATTGTATATTTTTTAGATTGACTACCCTCACTTTAAATGCTCATATATTTTAAAAAAACACGTCCAGCTTTCGTCCATTTTTCTGATTACTCTTTTGCATTTCAAAACATATAACATAAGAAGAATAAATTAATTATTTGTAAGTTTTTGAAATCAAAATGCACGAGATAAATTAAAAATTAAAATAAATACATGAAAAAGTGCTCTAATTCGAAGGTCTGTTATTTTAGATAGAGAAATTCAAATTGATCTCAATTCTGCTTGTCACAATTGAAAATACTACATAATTCAAGTTCCAATACTTTTTATAATACCCCTTGATTTTTTTATTTTTAGAGTTTAAAAATATCGATAAATTTATATAAAAATCATACATTTTTGGAAAGTTTCAAAATCCGATGAAAACTTCAAAAATGTCATAGATGTTGTTAGAAATTCGTTTCAGTAGCTAAAAATCTTAAATAATATAAGCCTAATAATATGTTTAAATTAATATTGTGAAATTTTGATTGATAATGCTTTAAAATGTTGCAAACCCCCTTTGAATGTCAAATCTTATAAAACTTCTTAAATCTCTCAAGGCTTCTAAAATATTCCGGAAGCTTTTACATTCTATTAAATCTTTGTAGAAATATTCTATAATCCTCGTTTTTGACATTTGATACTTCCGGAAATTCTTTGCAATGTTTATAATCTCTAAGAATAACCATAATATTCTTCTTCAATCTATATTTATATTAATATATTTTTAAAAATATTTTTTCGAAAACTAAATGAAAATCGCAGGGTTTTTATAATGAAAGTTTACAAGTTTATAAAAAAAAGGAAATTAATGTAAGATAACATCAAAGGTAAAATTCCTCTTTATCGTCGGAAATTAAACTTTGGTGACAAAGATTTTTAGAAATTAGTGGATTTAAACTCTATTAAGAGTCCAAAGAATCAATTGGACGAGCACCGAAAACTTGTCAAAATTTTGTAAATATTTTTGGCTAAAATATGAAAATGGACTTCAAATTGGTGTTCCGTGCTCTATTCACATAATTTTTTTTACTTTTTAAAGCGAGAAATGTTTCGAAATAAGAGAAAACACTATCCTAATCAAGCACTAAAACTTCAAAGGACTAATAAAATATAAAATAAAAAAAAAAAATAAAAAAAAATATATAATGTAAAATAAAATATAAAATAAAATAAAATGTTTCCATCACATTAAAAATTGATTGTGTTCCACTTTTATTCTTAATTCAAAGACGTCAAAATTGAAATGATCAAATTAATCAAGTGTATAGTCGTTTCAACAGATGCATCAATCAATATTGCTGGCTGGAACAAATAGCAACAGGAAATGACTTATTTAAATTTTAATTTTAATTGAAAATTAAAATTAACCATAAATTATGTATCATCACATTAAACGTTACACATTAAGTTAACGTAAATTACTTATTTGATTAGTTATTGTTACTGTTCACGTTTTCGGATTTAAAATAAAGTTATTTTTTTGGTAAAAAATCAACAATTTTTATAAAAGATGAATTTTTTTCGTTTATACTGTCAAATACTACATTTTTTGTTAAAAATGAATCTTTAATGGTTGAAAATAAATCTTTCTGGTTCAAAATTTACTACTTCCCTTTAAAATGTAGCTATTTTGTTGAAAACTCGTTTTTTATCTTGGAAATTAATTTTATGAATTGAAAATCGAACTATTTCACTTTTTGTACTGCTGAGTTAAAACTTGAACTAATCTGCTGAAAAAAGTTCTTCTTTAAAAAAGCACCATTTTAGATAAAGTTAGTAGGTAGTTAGTAAGTAGGTTGAAAATTTAACTTTAAAAAAAAAAATTTTCGACTGAAAATTTGACTATTTAATTTTTTTGGGGCAATTTGTTTTTATTAGTAGAAAATAAATATTGTTAATTAAAAATTCATCTTTTTGTTCACAATTAAACTTTTTTTTGATTTAATAGTATAATTTTTTTGAATTACAGTATCAAATGAAAAAATAAATAGCAACTATTAAATTATTTATAAAAAATACATATTTTTTGTTGAAAATTTCAATATTACTAAACCAAGTACTTAGTTGAAAATGTAACTGCTTTTCTTTATCTTCATTCTCCGGTTTTTATTAATTATTCTTACTTCAATTACGTGTTCAAAATTTGAATTAATTTTTTTTTAAATCTTTGATTGAATGTTCATAACGAAATGTTCATATCTTTATTGATGAAAAATAATTCTTCTTAGTTGAAACTTCATCTCTTTGATCGAAAATTGAACTATTCTGTTAAAAATTCGTATTTTTGTTGTTTAGAATTGATCGTTTGATTGAGGATTCATTACTTGTTGAAAAAACGACTATTTTGGTAGAAAATTAATAATATTTCCCAAAAAATAGTTACCTTATGTTTGAAAATTCGACCACCTGGTTGAAAGTTAAACGGTCTAGTAAAAATGATACTTTCGGATCAATAATTTCGATTAAAAATTCGTTTCTTGTTGTTGAACTCCCCGTTTTGAAATCCCCTGGACCCGAAAAACAGGTTTTTACGAATGTGTCTGCCTGTATGTCTGTCTGTATGTATATATACGTTTGTCTGTGAGCACGATAACTTTCGAAAAAATCAACAGATTGTATTGGCCTTTGGTATTCTCTTTTAGTGTCTCAAATTGAAGCTCAAGTTTATTAGCCAACCATTTTGGATAAAAATTTTCAAAATGTGCTCAACATTTTGAAAATTTTTGAGACAACTTTTTTTCAAGATTTGAAAATTTTATGTACAGTTGTTAGTAGTATTTCAAAAGACTAACAATTAATCACAATGACTTTTTTCGATGAAAAAAATTACAGGAGTTATAGTAGTTTCAAAATCCAAAAAAACAAACGAAAATGAACATTTTAAGCCAAAAAACGCAGGATATAAAAAAAATTCACGAGGGGAAAAACGTTGATTTTTAAAAGTCATACAAAACTATCATTAAAACTTTTTAAACTTTTTCGAAAAATCGAAAATTCAAATTTTGATCGCAGAAAAAATAATGAAAAATAAAATATTCCATTTTGCGATCAAACTATGCAAGATACAAAGAAAGATGTAAGAAAAAAAATTGTGCAGCCAAAAAAGATCTACAAATTTTTTATAATTGACTTTTTGATAGGGCGTGTTGTTTTTGTTTTATTTATTAAAAACAACATTAACAATAAAAAAATTCAGAGCTATAGCAATTTCAAAATCTAAAAAAAGAAACGAAAATTAGCATTGTCAGCCAATCAACGCAAGATACGAAAAAAAGTCAATTCGAGAAAAATGGGTTTCTTTGCACACCCTACAAGATTTTCACAACGACTTTTTGAATTTTCTCAAAAAATCGAAAATTTACATTTTTATTGCACAAAAAATAATGAAAAATCAAAAATTCCATTTTACCGACAAACTCTGCAAGATACGACAAATTATGTTTGGACAAAAATTGTGCACTCAAAAAAGATCTACAAATTTTGTATAGACCACTTTTTGAAATAATACGTTTCTCAGGGTAGCTGCGGATAAAGATTAGTGAACAATAAAGAATAAATGAAAAAGTCATGTTAATGGACAAAATTTGTACTTTATTTTGCAATATCTGAATAAGCAGTTTCGGGCCGAGGTAAAGAATTTAATATAATGAATTTTTAAATTATTCTGCAAAGTTAATATAATATTTAATGTAATATCTAATGTAATAAAATTTTGTTTTTATATATACATTAATTACTTGTTACATTCACATTGACAGTGTGACGTGAAAGCACAAATCATTTTAATAATTATTTGCAAATTTATTATATGTATATGTTCCAAAAACGACTTAGATACTATTTTCTCCCCGTATACAGGTAGTTGGAAAAAATCATTCTGATTGTATAATTTATTAGCAAAGTACAGAAATATACGCTGAAGTAAAGGAATTTCCTTCTTTATTTGAAATCAAATACAAATTCAGTCATTTGTATATGAAGAACATATAACACGGAACGCAAAGCGCGCTCAAACTTTTGTGTTTCTATTATACGATGAACAGAAACTACGAGCGTGGAGCGCGAGGTTTACATGATTTTTAAACTAAATATCAAGCACAAAGCGCGAGTGTCTTGATGAGATGAGAATGTATGCCTTAAGGTTGATAGAACCTTAAGTAAATTAGTTCTTCTCTTTATGTAAAACTGACGTAATTGAACCAAGCATGTCATAACGATGAAGCTTACTAAAAGAGTATTAGCTGGCGACGCGCGTAATAGCGAGCACCCCAAGTTCGAAAACCTAGAGGAACCGTGTGTAAATCATGAGGCAAATATGTCCGAGCGCGTAGCGCGAGATTTAACAGGTGCGCACCTCAGGCTCGCTCAAACTTGCGAGCGATGCGCGTGATGAGCATGTGCCCGCGAGACGGGCAGATTTTTTGCTTAAAAATAAAACTTTTAATTAATATTTATTGATTTCACTAATTATTAAAAATTGATATTTTTACTAGAAGAGTTAACTATGTTGTCGAAAGTTTGTCTTTTCTAGTAGAAAATTAATCTTCCGGGTGAAAAATGTTGACTGGTTCAAATCTAGAGTGTGAACAATAACCATGTAGATTATTTTTAACAAACTGATTAATTATAGGTGTGAAAATGAGAAATAGTGACTGATATACCAAGAGTATAATTAACTTTAGTGACTTGGAAGGAAAATAGCTATGATTAGTGAATCTCCATCCAAGCTGTGTATAAATAGTGGTTGCAGAGGCGGTTGTTTGACCTGCTTTGGTCGGAAGATCGAGTTTCTAGTATGCCCCGTTAATCGCCTTTAGGATATACTCCTGATATTAATCGAGCTTCTATATATCAGCGTCGGAACGAAGTCATCGGTTCTCCAGTGAAGGCGAGATCAAACGCTTTTCCATGCCTCTGTGGGTTCTTATGCGTACTTGAGAACTGGGTAGGAAGGTACTGCTTTTACATGGATTCTAGAAGAGAATATTGTCCTATCTCGCATTAGCGACCTATTGTCTCAGTTGTCACACGCAGGGACAAGAGAAGCTAAATACACTTTGTGATGCCCGTTAATATTCCCTAGCTCCTGATTGTGGTTGCCTCCAAAGAGCCCTTTTCAAAGATTCAACCCATTAAATTCCAGGATGAGAATAAAAACAGTTCTATAAATAGACCTGCTAAGGAAGAACTACCGTTGCCGAATAATACAAAAGCATGTATTTTATAGTACTTAGACACAATTCTTACTAAGCTAATTAAGGCTAATTAAGATTAATCTTCAATTCGATATTGTACCTTTTCAGATTTTGGTGGGACTGACGGAATATGTGTGGCAAAACGCTAATAGCCAGAGTCAGTAACGAGACAATGGAAAAAAATACGGTGTAGAGAAAAGATTGACAAGAGTTAAAAAAATTTATTAAGGTGTTTTGACTATGCTAAAAGAATTAAAGAAAAACGATGGTTGAAACAAAATGTGTCATTGAGAGTGTCAACGGAGTAAGAGACGCCAAAGGAGGTCCGTGGACAAATGAACTTTTAGCCTAAACTATTTGATCGATTTTGAATTTTTTTAAATTAAAGCTTATGAAATTTCCAAAAAAGTTGACGAGTCATATCTTTTAAAAAGTTGTTTGGTATGGTAAAAATTAATCGACAAAAGTTAGATTTTTAGTATAAATTCATTCTCATTTTCAAATAGATTCCTTATAGCTTTTTTTATGCGATGCTTTGATTTCACACAATTAGTTTTATTTACTTAAACAAAATTAATTAACAAATGCATAATAATATTGTTAAAAATACCTCTTCATATGATATCTGGTTATAAATAAATAATGTATATATTTTTTTAAACAAATTAAATAAAAAAATTCATTTTTTTGCCATTTTTCAACATATAGATTTCGTTTTTTCAGATATATAAATTCTCAATCTCTTGCTAGTATCGCTTTTTAGTTATTTTTAATAATACTAAACAATTCGTAATTTTTAGTAAATAATGTAATAAACAAATGCATAATTTGGACATGTTTTCGTAGATGAATTTAGTTTCTTTTACACAATCAGTTAAATGGATATAACCAATGGGTCTTTACTGTGATATTTTGCTATTAGAAAGCAATTCATAATTTTTAAAGAAATTTAATAAACAAATTACTCTGAGACCGTTTTTTAATGAAAACAAAATATTTTTTTTTTCAATCGAATACAATTTTTAAGCAATGTCTCTGTTATGTCACAAAGTTTTATTTGGAGAAACATGAACGAACTGAGAGTTTTTCTGTAAATTTGTTGAGTTTTTTGTAAATAAATAATTGTAAAAATATTAAACATGTCCTGCCGGATATTACAGTATCATACCAAAGAACTTGCTTACAAATTAGAGTCGATTTAATAAAAAAACAATATGGTGTTTCCATTAAAAAGTGATCTTAGAATAATTTGTTTATTAAATTAATTTAAAAATTATAAACTGTTGTGTAACAGTTTATAATTGATTGTGTCCATAAAATACATTTATCTACTAAACAAAGTCAATTTATGCACTTGTTTATTAAATTTTTTATCAACAATTACTAGTTATTTAGCATTAATAAAAAATAAATATAGAGAGCTACCGGAAAGAAAAATAAAAATTATTTTTTTTACAACCAAGTATCATATCAAGAGGTATTTTTAACATATCTAAATTTGAAAAAAAACGAATATTATGAATTTGCTAATTAATTTTGTTTAAACAAATAACACTAATTGTCTAAAGTCAAAGAATTGCCCAGAAAAGCAATAAGCAAGATGTTTATTGTCCTTTCTCTAAAAGAAAATAATTAAATCTATTTAAAAATTACAAATTTATGCATTTTTTAATAAAATGTCTTTATATAATTAGCAAATGGTCTCTATTTTATTGTAAGTCACATTAAAATTTTTTCGTCAAAAGAATTCCATTTGAAAACACGTATCTAAAGTAGCTATGCATCATTTTACAAAAAATATAAATTTTGTTAAATAATTTATTTATAAAAATTGAAAACAATTTTTTAAATATCTGCTACTGCTGGACATCATTCAAGACAATTTTCCCAACTAATTCTGTGTACTTTCGCATAATATGGATAAGTTACCACGAAATGGCATAATCGATTTTTTGTTTTTTAATGAATTCTCATTTTTAAGTAAAAAAATAACTTTTTTATTTACGTTAACAAAAATAATAAAAATCAGTGAAATACTTTGCGCTAAATTTAGTTTGTTCACGAACATCTCACATGACCCTACTGTTCCTCGTAGAGAGCTTTACTTACAAGGAAGATACTCCAGGTGTCCCTCCCTGATTTGATTCTCCCGGATATATGTTGTAGTACTCGAAAAACTAAGCGACGCTTTTTTTTTGTCTGCGAAAAAACACTTTAAGGGGGAAAACAGCCCCTAAAAGATAGAGGTCTCAAAAGTCAAGTGTATAGTTTTGTATATAAAAAGCAAATTGATTTTGACCAAACCTGCTGGAAAAGTTTCCTCGTGATGAAAGATGAATAACCTAATTTTCAAAAAAAAATGAAGCACCCCTTCATATATTTAAAGTTTTGCTCAAAAAATTTTAATTCACAAAGAAATAACCATATATTTTGCACTTGACACTAAGAAAAAGATGACTTGGTTCGCCAAATTTTTTTTTAAATAATGGGGACAGCTACCCTTAAAACTTTTTATTTTGTGTCTATGGTAATATATGCTTTCCATACACACAAAAATAGAAAAATTATTTTTTTAACGAAGAAAGTTAAATAGTGTCCATCCAACAATAAGAAATATGTCACGTGGGGGTTAACTACCCCAAATATTTTTAAATTTGCTGAAAATTGTCTGAAAATTGTTAAATTCGTAGGAGAAAAATTTTGAAAGAGATATTTTACACTTGAAACCAATATGGAGTTGACGTGTTTCTCTAAAAAAATTGAAAAATATTAATGGGGGTAGACCCCCATAAAACTTTTTATATTGTGTCTATGATAATATACACTTTCGATTCTCAAAAAATTTGAAAATTAGTTTTAGAACGAAGGAAGTAAATTAGAGTTTATCCGACGTGAATAACAAAACTGGTGGGGATACCCCCTCCCCCTTATGAATAGAATTGAAAGATAAGCCTAAAATCGAGCTAAAAAATCGGAAGAAAATACGTGTTGCATAAAAAAATAGGATGAAGTTATTTATGTATTTTTAAGAGAAAAGAGCATTGAAGAGGGTATCTACCACTGGACTATTTTTATACAAAAAAATCGTTAAAATAATTAAAAAGTATACATATTTTGTAGACAAAAATAATACGTTCAGGTAAATGTCACAATTTTTTGAATTCTAGACAGTATATCGGAAATTTATTATTCAAACTGTGAACAATAATGATATTCGTCAAAAATTACTTCCTTGGTTATAAAACTATCTTTCCAATTGTCTTTGTGTACGGAAATTATATATTTTCAAAGCTACAAAATAAAAATGGTTTAGTGCTAGCTAATCCCATTAATTTGTTTTTCCAAATTTGTTTGGCAAAACACGTCAACTTTATTTTGGCTTCAAGTGCAAAATATATTTTTAAAACTTTTCTTCTATGAATTTACCATTTTTTAGACAATTTTCAGAAAATTTAAAAATATATAGGGATGGTTTATTCCCGCGTAATTTTTTAAGAAATTTTGGATGGACTTTATTTCACTTCCTTCGTTATAAAACTAATTTCTCATTTTTTTGTGTATAGAAAATATATATCATCATAGACACAAAATAAAAATTTCAAGGGGTGGCCTTCCTCATTAATTTTTTTACATTCTCATCCTAATGAGAAGGTATTGGTTTTATATAAAATTTCACTTTGTCGATTTTCATCGAATCTCACGATAATATTTAAAAGATTGATCAGATTGGATTCTGCTATGGCACACTTTTCCAAGGCCTAAAAAAAAAGAAAAACTCGTAAAGCAGCTTCTTTGCATAAAAATTCCAAAAGTGAGTGCATTTTAAAAATATTTGAGACTATTTTTTTTTAAATTTAAAAATTCTATCTGCAGCTATTCATATAGTACTTAGAAACTCTAAAAATTTAACTATATGATTTTTTTAATAAAATAAAAATTATCAGAGTTATAGCATTTTCCAAATTCAAAAAAAAACAAACCAAATTAACATTTTTAGCCAAACAACGCATGATATGAAAAAATTGAAGTTAAAAAAAACGTTTATTTTTGAAAGCCCGACAAGATTATCATGAAGATTTTTTTTAATTTTGTCGAAAAGTTAAAAATTCAAATTTTGATCATACAAAAAATAATGAAAAATGAAAAATTCTACAAATTTGTCAATAATCACTTTTCGATAGGATGCAGAGCTTTTGTTTTTAGTCCTAAAAAAACACCATTAAAAATAAAAAAATAAAAGTTTTGGACAAACGACATAAGCTATGAAAAAAATAAATAGATACAAGGTGCTCTTCGAAAAAAAGCGAAAACTCATTAAAATTTCAAATTAATAATTTTTGACAGGACACGCAGTTTTTGTTTTATTCGTAAGAAATAACATTTAAAATTAAAAAATTAAATTTTTCGAAAAACGACACAAGATACGAACTAATATTACCAGACTTAAGTTTTGCACCCCAAAAATATATGTAAATTTGTTATTAATCATTTTTAGATAGGACAATTAGATTTTATTTTAATCGTAAGAAATACAATAAAAATTAAAAATTACATTTTAGAACAACGACACAAGAAGCGAACAACATTAAAAAACAAAACCTGCTTAACCAAAAAATATCTACAAGATTCTTAAAAACCACAATAACATTTTATTCACCGACATTTTTCGTCTAAATTACATCTACATTCAATATAAACAAAATAAATTTATGGAAAAACAACACAAGTTGCAGTAATATGTTTAATAATAATTTTGATTTTAATTCAAATGCGCATTTTTTTAATGATAAATATAATACAGTCAAAATACTTTTGTTCCAATACTAATGCATATTATAAATGGCTATAATATAAATTTATTGAAATGATGTACATTTCTCAAGGTGCCTAAAAATAAAATTTAATGCAAATTAAGATACAAATATTAAAGTAATCATTGAAAAATAAATTTGTGCTTTATTTTGTAATATATGAGTAAATAACCCCAGATTGAGGTACAGAACTAAATATAATATACATTTGATATAATAGAGTTGAATATAACATAGAACAGTTCACATTTTCGACGGATTCAAGTGCGAAGGATGAGATGGGTGATGAAAATGTCTTCGTTAAAGCCAAAGGAGCTTTAACGAAAGAGAATTCACAGTCACCAAATGATAGTTGTCGATGCTTTGACCTTTAATTTTAAAAGGCTTGCGCGCAAATTTGGGGCAAATATAAAAGACCAGCGCGTAGCGCGAGGTGAATGCATCATAGATCGAGAAGCGTGTGATAAATATATTATCGAGCGTGACAATTGAGAGCCATATATTTGAGGGGCTGTTTCACCCCCTTAAAGTGTTTCTCTAAAGCTGAAAAAAATATGAGTCCCTTAGTTTTTCGAGTACTACAACATATATCCGGGAAATTAATATCGGCGAGGGACACCTGGAGTACCTCAAGGTTGGAGTAAAGAGTGGAGCTTGCTATGCGAACATAGGTTGCATAGCAACCTGTCTTGAAGCGAGCTTATGTAACGAACGTGTTCTCAATTTTTTCGAATGAATTTCTTGATCCTGAGTCGTATAACGATAATGATTGACACTGCTTGTGGCCGCTGTTGTCCTCTAACAGCGCTAAAAAAACAAATAGCATACCATATTAAGCTCCTAATTTTGTACCTACAACATCATCGCAAAGGATTCAAACGTCGTATTAAATTAACTAATAACATCTTCATCACTTCACTTAGTCCCTGGCTACGAATAAAAACAGGGTTCGCCCGAGAAAAAGTTTTAAAAAATATATTAGATTAGAAAGATTAGATGCTAATAATGGTCCGTCCGTCTGTCGTATTTTTTCCAAAGAGAGAACGTGAGGGGAAGTGGGGGAAGGGAAATGAGGGAAAATTATGAAAGAGGAACTTTGGGAAGTGAGAGGAGATTTAAGAATTAGGCGAGAGCAGTAGCGTAAGGGAGGGGAAATTAGGAGAGGGAAAATATTGGGATCAAATGGAAATAAGGGATGGAAAAATAATAGAAGGGAAAATTGGGAGAGGCTAAGAAAGGGAAATAAGGGGTATTGAGTGAGGGAACAAGAGGGGATAGGAATTCGGAAAAGTAAGTGAAAATGAGGGATGGTAGCGGGAAATAGGGGGAGCAGAAGTAAGGAAAGTGAAAGAAAATCATAGTGTAAGAAAACAAGGAAAGAGAGGGAAAATAAGGAGAGGGGCAGTAGGCGAAATTAAGTGCAATTAGGAAAGGGTAAGTTGGTGAAGCAGGGAAAGTAATGGCGAATGAGATGAAGAACAAAATAGGAAGTAAGGTAGTATGAGGAGAGGCGAAATAAGAGAAAATGAAGGAAATTATGAGAGGGGAGTAGGGAAAGAGACGGGAAACGAGAAAAGCGTAAGTAGGAAAATGTCGGGAAAGTACGAAAAGAAAGTTATGCGTCATGGAGGTTTGAACGACTTAATTAACACACTCGTTCTTGATCAAAAGTTATGCAAATTTTTTTTAAAAACATAAATACTAAATTGAATGCATAAGTTAATTATTGTAAGCAACTTATATAAACAAATACTGTAGTATAATGCGCAAAGATTGACAAAAACTAATGGCTTACAAAACATACCTTATGTTTTTAATTGTTGAGAGGGAATGTATTTAATTGTTAATAATACATACATTAAGTCAAAAAGAAATTATATCAAATAATTGTAAAAATTATTATAATAATTAAAATCTTTGTCATTAAAAATTAATATTTTTATAGCATAGTTACATTAACAGTTGTTATTTACAATATATTAAATGAACATGCAACTGCAAATAGTTTTTATTTAAATAAGCGGTTGCTTTACTCTAAATGTCCTAATATTACATTAAAATAGATATTGTACAACAAAATTTTAAGGAAAAATTGACAATTATTATTTTTCATAATTAATAGAATAATCAAATGGCACAAACAAACGTTTCTTCGTAGAAACAAATATTTTTCTTTAAAAAATTATTGAAAGCTAGTTAATATCAATATTAGTGGACAAAATGTTTATAGCCAAATCAAGGCAATTTTATAAACAATTTGTCATATTCAAAAACAAATTTTAAAAACAATTACCCACATCAAGTTTTTGTAATATAATGAATACATTTATTATATGAAATTGATCACGTATTACTTAGAAATAAAACCGTTGTATCCTATTTGGTCATTCAATAGAAATGTATAATTATTTAAACCATATTAATTAACAAATGTAGTATTTAGCTATTTTTGGACGCAAAAACTAGCTCTAGTGGAAAAATCTTTTGGCGGTGACCAGATCCAGATTAGAAAGTCTAAACTCTAATCTGGCGAAGATCAGACATATTAGTGTGGGGCTGGCCAGACCTGCAACACTTTTGCCAAGTTTGTGGCTAGTCGGTCTAGCCAACTGCTATTAGGTCTCTGGTTCCAGGTGGACGTACACCAGTTCTAGCAGTAATGGAAAGTGTAATTTTAAATTTTTTTTTAAATTTTAACACTTACTATTGCTATACTCTAAAGGTACAACAAAAAAGGTATTCAATAAATATATAATAATTGACTGTAAGTATTTTGCCTACAAATGTTAATCGGTTTTGCTTAGAATGGATACATATATAATTATACATTTTTAAATATTATATTACAAACAAAATTTCTAACGCTGCGGGGTTTCGAACCTACATCCATACCTGAATCTATCGCCATAGCATTCGGGAACCTTACCATTATAGATCAGGAGATAGTGACAGAAAAACAGGAACGAATAGTTCGGGTTTGCCAATTCAAATACATAATTTTATAGACATTTGACGAGTTATCTGCAAATAAAATGAGACCGCTTGCTTGCACTGACAATATAATAAAATTATCAATTTGTAAGAAAAAATTGAGGTTTTCGCACGGTTAATTATTGATCAGCAATCTGGATCGGAGCGGTGTTTCGGAATGAACGTGTTATTTAAATAAATAACGCGAGAATTCTAAATCAACCTAAAAATCTATAACCCTTTTCTCACACTACTCCCTTCCCCACCGACTGAGTCACACTTACCCCGAAAGGGAAACGGCTTAATGGTGTAATAAAAAATAAAATTAGCGTATGCAAAATGGTGTCTGTAAAACTTTGAGGAAAGTTAATCGACGGGAGCTAATTGGTATAAGATTTCCAGGAAACAGGAAAAACCTTCCAGAAAACCTATAAATAATGAAAGAATCTTGCAAAAAAATAAACTTCTAAAAAGAAGTATTTTTCAAAACTTTTTCAAAGTTGCATTATTCTTTTTAATACCACTGAATGATTATTTTGTACTTGAAATTCATTTTAGTACAAAGTTGATATGGTCAAGTGTTAACATAAACATTGGCATACGTTTCGGACGTGTATAAACTTATGAAAAAACAATTTGAATGTTGCAAAAATGTATATAAATGTAGGACAATTAATTAGCTTATGTCATCTGCTTTTTTACAAAACTTATATTAAAAAATAATGTTCTAATGACTGGCATACGAATTCAGCGTGTACAATACGTTTTATAAAAAATAATAAAGTAAATGGTAAAATTGCCTTACTCCATAGCGTGCTCAGTATTGGCTTACCGTAGAGCGGGGCTATTTGCACACGATGGGGCTAATATGTACAAGACACTTTAAGTATGTATTTAATATGACAATAAGGATAAACAAAATTATAACTAGTTTAATTTAAAAATAATATAACTGTATGAAATATGTGGATACCTTTATAAAACTAGCCTCACTTTTAAGTTTGCACTATAAGTATAAGTGCAAATGTTATATCTAAAAATTTATCTCTAAATATTGTTCTTTTAATATAGAGCTAATTTTTTCTCCTTGCAGGAAATTTGAATAAGTTAAAAGTTATTGTTAAATTGCACAGTTGAGGGTGGCCAGTAAATTTTAAATTTTAGATGTGGATGTGAAATATTACATGCATGTTAAAAAAATTATATCTGAATTTTAATACCATAAAATTAAAATTGAACTACAATTTAAATTTAATAAAATTTTCCCTGAAGATTCCTGGAATATTTTGACGGAAGGTTCGGAGGATTCCAAAAAATGTTATTGGTTAAATTAAATAAATTTATGTAATGCGAACATGTTCGTGAACATTCTCAGAAATTTGCTTTGGAACCTTCCATTATCAGCAGATATTTACATACTTCCGGGAAACTTAATGGAAAATTTTTCGGCATCCTTCTGACCTTCCATTAGAATTTTCCAGGAACTTAAAGGGAAACTTTTATTTTATTCGAATAAATAGTATTTCAGTATGAAAAAATTATTTTATATAATGTAAAACACAAACAACTATAGTTGTACCTGGTTAGAAGATAGGCCGTACAAAAAGCTAAAACTTTTCAATAATGATAATTATTAAGTAGAAAATATTCCCGAAATCTAGAAACGATTTATTTCTCTTTAAAATGTAGTCTTCCTATAGCTTGCAGAAATTTAAATACTAAAAAAAATTTTTATTGTACATACAGTTAAATAAACATCACGTGCGTCCCAAAATGCGACCCTAGACAGACTTTAAAATTTTTTTTTATTATTATACGACATCATATATATGTCAAATAAATCAACATAAGATGTAAATATTAAGAAAAAATGGATTTTTATTAATGTTTAATTTCTTATTTTGTATGATTTTAGACCCTGACAATTTTTCAAAGATGGTAAACAAAATTTGGTTTCTTGACACTAAGAAATTTTTATGTTATAGATTTTTTACCAGCCCCAGATCTGGGCTAGAATAGACTGCCAAGAAAATAAGAAAAAAATTGATTTTTTATAGTATTTTTTTCTTATCTTGTGTAATTTTGGACACCTTCGCAGTTTTTCGAAGAGTTCGAAGGCCAGATCTGGGTCAGACTAGACTGTCAAGACAATAACAAAAAAAAAGATTATCAACAGTGTTAATTTCTTATTTTGTATGATTTTACACCCCTGAGAATTTTTCAAAAATGGTTAAAAAAAGTAGTTTGCTTGACACATAGAAATTTTTATGTTATGGATTGCTGTAAAATGCCATATCTGGGCTAGACTAGACTGCCAAGAAAAAAAGAAAAAAATTGATTTTGAAAGGTGCTAAGTTCTTATTTTTTATAATTGAAGATATTCTGACAATTTTTTGAAAATGCTTAAAAAAGCTTTGGCTCATTAACACTTAGAAATTGTTTTGTTATGGATTGCTAACCAGTCCCAGAAATGGGCCAGACTAGACTGTCAAAACAATAAGAAAAAAATGCCTTTGAATAGTATTAATTTTATATTTTGTATGATTTTGGATACCCTGACAGTTTTTCGAAAATGTTTTTAAAAAACTTTAGCTGATTGACATTTCGAAATTTTTAAGTTATGGATTGCTCACCAGTCCCAGATCTGGGCCAGATCCGACATGAGACGGCAAAAAGAATTTTCGACGAGGGTCACACACCTGTCTTATGGAAAATTCAGAAATTTTGTTAAAAAGTAATTTTTTGGACGAAATTTCTCCACTTCAGTTAAGCATCCATCTCTTTGGTTGAAAACTTAATTATCCTGTTCAAAAAACTTTGTTTTTTGGTAGAATTTTTTAAAATGAAAAATTAACTATTTCGGTTAAAGATTTATTATTTAAGTTGAAAATGCATCCCTTTAGTTATAAATTTAAGTATTTTATTAAAAATTCTTTTTATTTAAAAAAATTTTTTTATAATAAACATTCACCTATCCTGTTTTCGGCGAAAAATTCATCTTTTCAGTGGAAAATTTAAGTTTATGTTTGAAAATTGACCAGGCTTCAAGTTAAAAATCCAAATATTTTGCAAATTAATATATTTTGTTAGTAATTCGTCTTTTTCGATAGAAAATTGATATCCTTGGTTAAAATTTTAACTACTTTAAAGAAGTTCATTTCTTACGTAGAAGATTTAACAATTTTCTTAAGTAGGATTCCTTTTTAGATACAAGTTTACGCAAGTCTAGTTTAGGCGGAGTAATCCGCCATAATTTCATGTAATCCAGAGCTTAGAGGTTATTTAAAACAGTTTATTAAGTCTTAGAATGAATAATCATAACAAATTAATTCGCTCATACTTTGCACAGTCTTAGCACAGGATTTCAACCCGCTACTACCTAAATTGTCAATTTTTGTATGCTCTAAAAATGAGTTGAAGCATTAAAAGCAACTTCTCTCTAGGACAGGTGATTCTGATCATAGAGCTAGTTTGAAGCCGAAAGAGGAATAGTTGGTCGAAAATAAAACATGAAAAATTCAATTCGGCTGGCATATACCTCTACCTCTTTCCGGGTGGCACGACGAAATCCCTTTTTCCGATGACACTTTACTTTTGGTTGAGTAGTTATCGACAAAGATACAGCGATAATTGGTCATCGGGGTATGTCGTTATACGTGCTAGAGCGAGATTGACGAAGTCAAGTACTTTGAAGGGACAGAAGCACTTTGAGCAGATTTGCTTTGGTCGTTGTTTCGGGCTTGTATTTTAGTTTAGATCAAAAGACTCGCGCTGCCGGCCAATTCAGCCGTACTTAAGCTGTCGCCGAAAGAGCATACACGCCAGGAAATGTATAGCATGTATCCGTCGCATCCCTGCTGTACTAAAGGACCGCTATTGAATATAGAATTGCGCTTTTCTGTGTGTGAGATTCTTGCGTAAGATATGCCCTTATGCCTTAACGCGCGCAAAGGATTTGTCCGACCAATTCGGCAGGAAAATGAGGCTAAAGTTATTTTTCAGTCTGAGGACAGCTGGGTGGGCGCAAAACTTAATTTTAAAGATTCCAAGATTGTTTCTGATTGTTCCTATAGCTTTTTTCATTTCATAAGAAGCAGAAGAAACAAGAGGGCAAAAATACGTCCGTCTACAAATTGATTTTCAGAAGACAATTACTAATCGGTTTTAACTTTTTATATTCTCATCAGAGAAGGTATTAGATTTGTGTAAAATCTGACCCTTCCCCCTAGTTTTTGTCAACCCCCCGAATCCAAAAAACAGGTTTTTACTAATGTGTGTCTCCGTATGTCTGTATGTATGTCTGGCTGTTTCCACGATAATTTTTGAAAAAAATATTCTATTAGATTGCCCTTTGGTACACTCTTATAGTGTTCGACTTTTGTAAAAATTAAAAAGTTCTTTGTACGGATATTCATATTAATTAAAAATTTAAACAATTTATTGCAATGACTTTTTTCAAAAAACAAAAAAGGACCAGGGTTATAGCATTTAAAAAATTTCGAAAAAGCACACGAAAATGAACATTTTAGGCTAGTTAACGCACCATATGAAAAAAGTCAAAAAAAGAAAAATGTTTCTTTTTGAATGCCCTACAAAATCATCATAAAAACTTTCTGAATTTTCTTGAAAAATCGAAAATTCAAATTTTTACGTCATAAGAAATTATGAAAAATCCAAAAATTGCACTTTTGCGGCCAAACTATGCAAAATACGGTAATACATGATCACTTTTCGATAGGATGCGTAGTTTTCGCTTTAATTGTAA
Source organism: Druon quercuslanigerum (assembly GCA_010014905.2). NCBI lineage: Eukaryota > Metazoa > Arthropoda > Insecta > Hymenoptera > Cynipidae > Druon > Druon quercuslanigerum. The sequence continues at coordinate 47,124 of JAAAKG020197512.1, forward strand.
AAAACATTACTAACCCGATAAGCCCGATGCGTGGTCACATTCTCATTACAACTTTTGTTTTTTATTTTTTTTTTGTTTCGTAGGGGGGGTTTCAAAAATTTTGTTTTATGTTTTTAGTGCTATTTTTTACAAATAAAGCCACAAATAGAACTTTCAAAAAGTGATTCGTGACAAATTATTTCATATTTACATCCTCATCAGAGAAGTTCAATAAAATTTTATCTTTCTAATTCTTGTGAAATGTTCACATTATGAGACCCCTGAATCTGAAAAACAAGTTTTTACGAATGTGTATGTCCATATGTGTTTCTGTCAGTCTGTATATTTGTACGTATGGATGTATATTTCTGTGCGCGATAACTTTTGAAAAAATTAATCTATCAGATTGGTTTTTGATTCAAAAAGTCAGCGCATTTTGGATATTTTTGAGACTACTTTTTTTAAAAATTAAAAATTCTCAGAAAACATACGAAAAGGAACGTTTTAAATCAAATAAAGCGCAATATGAAAAAGGGCAAGAGAATAAAAAATTTGAGTTTTTAATGCACTACATGATTATAATAACAACTTTCTGAGTTTTCTTGAAAAAAAGAAAATTTAAATTTGACAGCATAAAAAATAATGGAAAGTCCAAACATTACATTATTTCAATAACAAAATTTTTTTTAAGAATGCGCGATGCTGTAAACGAGAGAATTAAACTACGTCTGCTTTTTAATGCCAATTTATGTTTTGCATTGTACATATATTTATACATTTTTACATACATTTATGGAAATGACATACAATTTGAGGGACAGATTCGAGTGCGAAGAACGAGATACGTGATGAGCATGTGTTCGTTAAAGAAGAAGGAGGTTTAACAAAAGAGAACTTACAATCACCAAATTACTGTATACAAAGACCGAGTGCGTAGCGTGAGGTAAATACATTATCGAGCGCGACACAAATATCATATCGAGCGCGAAGCCTTAGGCCCGAACAAGCGAGCCGCGCGCGCAGCGAGCGATGGGATTGTGTTCGCGCCGCGGGCAAATTTTTTTCTTAAAATGAAAGCCAATAAAATTTCGCATCGAACTGGTTTGGCCGATTTTTTAATTTTTCTTTATTCTTTTGTTAATTTAATAACAAATATGAAACAAATGTAAATTTGAAATATAACGGTTTAAAAAAGTGCTTTCATTCAATCAAAAATAGCTAGAAAACTGAATGAAACCATCCAAAAAAGATAGCCAATAGCAATGCAAATCTTAAAAAATTGATTGAATTTGTTATAATCAAATGAGTAAAGGAAAATGGTTTCTTGGGGATTGGTGGCAATTCGTCACTTGATTTGCACTGAATTCGAACAAGTAATGGTCAAAAAGATTTTTTCGTTACATTAGCAGAATTTAATAAATATTTTTTAATTTAAAAGCTATTTTTATGAACAAATATCCAAAGTACGTATTTTCCATATAAAGAGTAAAGGTTTTTCTATGACATCGATCACATATTACTTTGATATTAAACCTAAGTATAATATTTGGCCACTAAATAAAAATTAATAATTGTTTGAACAACCTCAACTAACAAATTCACTATCTGGCTATTTCTAAAGGTAGAAACTTGATTTTTTCGATGCAATTAACTTTTACTAACTGACGCCTTGGTTTTTGAAGAAAATTTTGATGACAGTAAACAATTTATTATTGTACACAACAATCGTTTTAAAACAAATTTGTATAATTTTATGTATTTATAAATAAAAAAACACTTTTATTATTGAATTAACAGCCAGTTATTTAGCAATGATTATTTTTTATGAATCAATAACATTTTATAATTTTTTAACCAAACTTAATTAAGGTGGGAATACAGGAATATGTCATGTCATATGCGGTAAGTCTCTTAACGGCAAGTCAGATGAGGCATGTCACATCTGCAACATCTCTACCTAGCGGCTTCTCTCCCGCGCGGCATCTCTCATGGTGAGATTGTCATTTTTGCGGCATCTTTCACCACACCCCTATGACTGATCACATAAATACTCTAAGGTCACACCCCTACCCCTTTTCCAACGTCTTGTGGGGTGGAAATTCACCCCTAGGACACAGAAATGATATTGGTCGAATCTCTTTCCACTGGTAAGAGGAGCCGCTAGGTAGAGATGCTGCAGTTGTGACATGCCTAAAAATAGACATGCCACAGGTGTGACTTGCCGCAGAGGGACTGGCCGCAGAGAGACATGCCGCATGTTACATGATATGGATCCAAATAGTGATTAAGTTTCTTTGATAAATCATAAATTTGTATCAACTTATGACAAGGAATTATTCCTGAAAAAAACAAGAATCTAACGACCAAATTTGGACCAAACCAAACAATCAAATAAAAAAATATAAATAGTTGATTTGAATAGTTCATTCGATTCTCGGGTGTCAGGGGGAGAACACCTGTTCTTCTGTGCTACTTTTATATTTTTCTTTGCCTTGATAAGGGTGCTGTGTGAGTGCCGAAAC
>JAAAKG020197513.1:0-23922 GCA_010014905.2 Druon quercuslanigerum
ATATATATTATTAATAGAATGAGTCATATATAACTATAAATGTTGTTGTTTTCATGATTTAAGCGGTATAACCTTTAGATTGTATAACCTTTAAAAAGTTGACTGATTTTACAGTCTGGTAAATATGACCAGAAAATGTGGGTACGATAATAACGATTTCGAATTCTCGTTTAACACTGTGTTCGTCAGGTTACTATAACCAGGAATTTCTCTCTGTGTACTGCTTTTAATTTTTGCCTATTACTAGCTTCTGGTAATTTCTCAATTTTGCATTCAACCAGGTATAAGAGATTATTGATTTGCTTCTGTATGGGCACCAAAAATTGTCTTTCTTATGGAGGAAGATTTCTGAATAACATGGAAGAAATAGAAAACTTTCAATGCTTGTCATGTTGATGTTTCTGTGTCACAGAAAACCACATTTCCAGAAAATTAAGGAAACCATCAAAAAGTCAATAAATGTGCCTTGTTACAAATAACAGCTTCTTAAATTCAAATAGTGTTGAATTTCAAAGTTTAACAATGCTTTTCGGCTTAAGCCGATGTCATGGTACCACCTCATACCTGACCTCACAGCGACATTTTTGTATTGTTCAGCGCTGTGGCTTTCAACCGGCGCGGCGACTTCTGCATGATGTTACTGTCCCGAGAAAAAATGCTTCGACTTGAGTTCAACTTGGTGATATCTGGAGTTCGTCTCCAAGTCATCGATGTGTGGCTGCGTCTCAAAAGTGAGTGGAGACATAAGCCTTCTCCTTACATTTATGGTCACGGGAGGTAAGACAGCGTTTACTTGTCTCAAAATGAGCCTTGTCTTTGCTGAGATGATCGAACCTGTTTTGACTCAGAAATGAAATTAAAATTGGTAAATAAAAACAATTTAATTATTAAATCAGTTATTTTTAATTAAAAAATTAAGATTCTGTGGGTCTGAGCGATTATTACTCTTAAAAAATTTCTTCACAAAATTAGAATTGTAATTTTCTAGAAGGATCTCCGAAGCCGTTAGAAATATGTAAAGACAAACAACATTTTCGGTTCCGCTCGTTTTGGAGTCACTAATATGCGACCAAAGACATGCATATGTGTCTTCAAGACATAGAAACTTGTCTACAGGACATAAATTGAAGTCTGGCACCGTCTCAAAAGTGAGACATGCTCAAGTCGACCTTTTCGACTTCAGCATGTCTTGATTGGGGGCAATTCAAGTCGAAGCCATGTCGAAGAATTTTTACTCGGGATGGTACATTTAAATTTAACAGTGTATGAACTCTGTTGCGCCCTACCATGCATGTCGAGACGAGTCAGTTTTTAAGCAACTAAAAGAAATTTTAAACGAAATAGTTTCATTTCCAGTTAAACAAGTCAGTTTTTAAGCAAGTGAAATAGATTTTGAACAAAAAGGTTTAATTTTCAGTTAAAGAAATCAGTTTTTAAGCAAATGAAATAAATTTGCAACGAAATAATTTTATTTTCAGTCACAGACTTCAGTTTTTAGGCAAATAAAAAAAATTTTTAACGAAAAAGTTTCATTTTTAGTAAAGAAATCAGTTTTGAAGCAAATAAAATACATTTTCTACGAAATAGTTTCATTTTTAGTTAAAGAAATCGGGTTTTAAGAAAATAAAATAAATTTTACACGAAATAGTTTCATTTTTAGTCAAAGAAATCAGTTTTTAAGAAAAGAAAAGAAATTTTCAACGAAATTGTTTCAATTTCAGTTAAAAAAATCAGTTTTTAAGCAAATGAAATAAATTTTCAATGAAATAATTTTATTTTCAGTTACAGAACTCAGTTTTTTGGCAAATAAAATAAATTTTTAAACAAATAGTTTCATTTTCAGTTAAATAAATCAGTTTTGAAGCAAATAAAATACATTTTTAATTGAATAGTTTCATTTTTAGTTACAGAAATCAGTTTTTTGCATAATGCATAGATTCCGAGATATTCAGCATTGAAAAAAAGTATTTTATTTTAATTGTCAATACTTTAAACCAGCTCTATAAAAATGTCGTCTTGGGTGCATTTTAAAGAAAATATAAATAAGCATTTATTTTATTTTGAATTTTTAATATATAGGTTCCTTCAAAAATTTCAAAAAAACCACGTCCAATTTTTTTAAATACATAGATTTTTGACAGAGATATAAAACTTTTTATTTCGACCAATTTCGGCTCATGGTGGTCTAAATTCGTTGACCGGGAGCGTAAATATTAAAAAATAGAATATGAAATCTTTGGGCAGATATGTTTTTTTGTATTCTCAAGCAACACGTCGAGACTTTTATTCTGTATTTATTCAAACTGAGCAAAGGAGCACTTTTCGAGGGCGTAGGTTTACACCTTACCCTCTCATCAAAAAGTTGCTTTTAACTGAGTATCTATAATTTTTCAATACTTTTTCAACTGACATGACTTAATTAATCTACAGAACCTAAACGTGCTACAGTTATCCACAATAAATACTTTACAATTACATCTATAAGCACTACATATAATTTGTAACCTCAAAACAATCTTTATACACAGAAAAATAGATATTTAAAAGTAGATACTAAAAACTTTGATATTTAACCATAAAATATAGATATTACGTCATAATATTTGATATCGTCTGTTTAACATACAAGATATTAAAGGGCAATATCTTTTTATATTGCAAGTATAAAACTTGTGATATTAACAGTTAATATCTAAAATATTAAAAAAGTGAAATTTTACCGGAGCAATGTCGTTGACGTGTGGCGTAGCGACAAAAGATTTTAGCCTTGCTTTGTCTGTATCTTGAGCATTCGTCGTATTTTGTAGTTTTTCGGATATATATTGCGCTACAGGAATCTTTCATATTAGTCTTGAACAGTGTTGTTATTCGTTCTATACGAAAATTGCATAATTATGAAAAAAGGCGAACGCGTGATGATTCAGATATCAAAATCAGATAGAAAATAGCAGCCCATAAAAAATGTGTAGATCTTTTTTGAGTGCACAATTTTAGTCTAATCATCATTTGTCATATCTTGCATAGTTTGTCCGTAAAATGCAATTTTTGATTTCTCATTATTTTTTGTGCAATAAAAATGGAAATTTTCGATTTTTCAAAAAAATTCAAAAAGTCGTTATGACGGTCTTCTAGGATGTGCAAAGAAACCCATTTTTCTCGTATTGACTTTTTTCGTATCTTGCGTTGTTTGGCTGATAATACTAATTTTCTTTTTTTTTTTTGATTTTGAAATTGCTATAGCTCTGAATTTTTTTTACTGTTAATGTTGTTTTTTAGAAAATAAAACAAAAGCTACACGTCCTATCAGAAAGTCATTTATAACAAATTTGTAAATCTTTTTTGGCTGCACAATTTTTGTTTTAACATGTTTTTTCGTATCTTGCATAGTTTGACCGCAAAATGCAATATTTTATTTTTTATTATTTTTTTTTGCGATCAAAATTTGAATTTTCGATTTTTCGAAGAAAAATTTTTGTTTGTGTTTTTTTTATTTTGAAACTGCTACAACTCCGGTAATTTTTTTCTCAAAAATTTTCAAAATGTTCTCACTTTTTGAATTGTTATCCAAAATGGCTGGCTAACGAACTTGACCTTCAATTTGAGACATTAAAAGAGTATACGAAAGGCCAATCCAATCTGTTGATTTTTTCGAAAGTTATCCTGCTCACAGCCAGACATACATACGTACATTTATACATACATACATACATGCATACATACAGACAGGCAGACACATTAGTAAAAACCTGTTTTTCGGATTCAGAGGATCTCAAAACGTGGACATTTGACAAAAACCGGGGGGGGGGAGGGAGAGCCAAATTTTAAACACATATAATACCTTTTCTAGAGGAGATTGTAAAAATAATGTTTTCATCATTTCCAGATGTGAAAAAAGTTGGATTCCTGTCTCTTCCTATAATTTATTTGAGCATTTATATTATTCTACTTCGGACAAGTGATAATATATGATAATATACTCTGATAATATTTGTGGCGAAAATATAAGTCAGGGGAAAAAATAAATACACAATAAAGGCGCGTAATACAGAAATTTCTATTCACCGTATTAGCATCTCATATTAAAATATATAAATACAACCAAATTATTTTAATTATTGTCTCATATGACATCGATTCACAAGACAAAATTCCTTTTTCTTTTTCCTAATTGACTTGTTTAGTTACTATTTGAGCCTTTCTGATAGGCGTGACGAATCGCGTTTTGCAGAAGTTCGCTTATATGATAAAATGCAGCTTCTCCTGCGACCAATCGATATATGTCGTATCAAACATTTCTATTTATTTTAACCGCTTCCAACTCATCGTTAAATATGGCACGAATGTAACCAGCAGCGTCAAGTGTTCCAAAGATATATCCATCCTCTGCTTTTAACAGCTGAATAGTTGGGTCTATTGTGTACCGTTTACCATTTGCTAGACGCACGTGTGCTAATATGATCATTTCAAGATGTCCATAAGAGGATACAGTTGAATGTCCTAACTCTGTAAGGAGAGATAGAAACGCATAAATTTATATATTAATTAGGATGATTATTATCACATATCAGCGATTCCATGACAAATAATCTTAAGAATTTCATCTTTTGTTCGAAATTTTTATGAAAATTTTAGCATCCGAACTTCAGAGTTCATACTCTCGGGAACTGGCGCACCATACCACAGCCTACGTTCTGAATTATTTCTCGAAACTAAGAGAGATCGCATTGTTATATTTACGGAGCTTTTAGAGGGCATTGTAATCAAGGGAAACTTAACATTTAAAATTGAAATTAAACATTGAATTTCTACATGAAATGAAATAAAGTTAACTGTATTCAAATATGTATATTTAAAATAAAATGTATTTAGTTCAAGAGAAATAATTTAATTTACGAGAAATCAACCGAATTCAAGGAAATACTGCGGAACTCACAATAAATGGAAATTAGTTCAAGGGTATTTAAAGTGCCACTGCTTTTATTCACATTAAAAGAACATTTAAAATAAAAACAAATTAAAAATAAAGAAGGAGAAATGAACGAGGAGGGAAACTATTAAATTTCCTTCCTTCTTTTTTTCTTTAATATTCAATTTCTCTGCAATTATTAAAAATCTAGAATATTTTTGAAAATTTTGAGTTCATATTATTAAAATAATGATGAAATTAGTCCATTTTTTCATTTATAAAATTTACTTTTACTTTCTTTATAAAAAGGTAGTAGGTATATCTGCATTTGTACACTCACAAATTTCATTATGTTGATGGATATCATATTATAAGGTATTTTATTATTGCACCTACCAGCCAAATTAAGGAAAAAAGCCACGGTTAAGAGCAAGGTAAGAACGAACTTCATTTTTTATAATTTTTCATTAGAGTATAATTATATACTAATCACCATCTTATTTCTCCACCTAGACTAGTCCATATATTTTTTATGACGTTCTGCTGCAATATTTGTGTTTAACAAACTAGAGTATCCCAAGCAGACTATACAACAATGACAAGGTTGTATTCATACCGATTATATCATATCACCTAAAAATACGTAAAAATAAATATGCTTATGTCTTCATTGTTGATCTAATTCGTTTTCACATTCAACACAGTAAATATTACTTTTGATTCTCTTATTATAAATAAATAACTTAATTTTGAGATTACGCTTCATCTGAAAGTACTTGATAAATTTACCTACTATATAGTCTTCAACACATAACTCAGGAATATTTTGAAGTACACTAGGAAAAACACTCGTCTTGTGCTCACATTTGGAATTTTTATTAACTTATTTTATCACTTTTTCAATTATTGATTAAAATATTTTTTACGTTTGCACTAATTGTAATTTGAGAGATTTAGAATCAACCCACTTTAGGCCCAGAAATTAAAAGGGCGCAATCTACTGTCAAGAGTGGCTGTCAAGCCAGGTCTAGAGGGGGCCAAATTTAAATTCCACAAAATTGTCTGGCCGATATGGCATTAGTCGGACATAAGGCAAACATTTGCCAAAGTCTGCACGGGTTGTAGAGATTTATGACCTATATAGATTGATACCTTCATGAAGAATTCAATGGAGAATGGCTACAAGTTAAAATCCACTTATTGCCACACTATGCAGTTTGTTAGTGTCAAAATATGAGATACAAGATTCTGGTTGACAATAAGCATGATAAATTAATGTAAATACTGTACTAACTACGCCAATAGGGTGGCTCTTATCTTCAAAGTTTGAATTTTCTGCATGCGACCTCCCATTTTAGTTCCATTTTATGTTGAAATAATTCGTGTAAAATTTGAGCTTAATCGGACTAAGGGAAAGGGTTTGCAAAATAATAATTATATGCAGAAAGGTTGATAAGAGGTTATTTTATGTCTTAATAAAGTTATAAATAAGTTATCGTGTCTCGATAAAGGTTGATAAGGTTGTAGATCTATTAAAAGTGCACATATTTTATTCTACTACTTTCTCTTCTATGACTGACCGTTTTAGAGAAAAATGCGATTTTTTACACCAGAGATACCGGGATCGAGAGCTTGATATTCATAAAGTTTTGACAAAACCCTAAAATCCAGATAAGGTGCTTAAACAGCAGACGGAGCACAAAACCATGATTCGACATACACACTAACAATAAAAATACAAATCTTGCAGATCGCATTCTCTTCTTCTAGAGTTAATACAAATTTACGACAAAAGAGAAAAATTTTCAAGCAATAAATAACTTTTTCCATCCACTTCGCATGATGGATAGCCCCCGGAATAAGGAAAAATACTCCACGAGGTAGTGCTTCGCCAAGAAAAATTATTACTAATTCCAAAAATTCCCTATAGTTCTATCTAGGCTGCTGTTCCTTTGAAGCATTTTTAAAAAAATTAGGGATTCGAGATATGTCGCCTTTATTGAAGTGTCCTTTGACCTTTCGTTTTAAATTCCTGATTAAAATCATTCATATTGACTCCAGGCTAAGCTTTTTGAAATTTTTTAAAGATCAATACAATCGGACCTGTAGTTTTACCCATCTTTTCCTCGAAAACGCTTCTAAGAATAATTTCATATATATGATGTCTACAAACAAAGTACAAAAGATCTTTTTCTAACAAATGTTCTATCAAAACGCATGCACCTCTATAACTACTAATATTCGATGCTGCTGTATCGAAAACTAATGCTTTAACAGAATCTTGGAGACCCTTCTCAACAAGAATTTCACAAACAGCAGATGCCTGATCTTTACTAGTCCCAGATTACAGTACAGACACTCCAGGAAGTTTTTCAGCATCGCCATTCGAAAGAATCACAGGAAGTCGATCAACGGTCTCCTTGCCCAGTGCACGAGAGCAGCTTCTACTTTCGTGTTCATGAACTGCTCTTTACTTAAAGTCACCTTATCTGCACGTATTTTTTCTCTTGCAATATGAATGGACGACCTGTTGATGACAAAATCCTGTGCATCATGACCTAGTGCCTCAGTAGTTGTAATCAGAATATGAGCTGCATCCCTGTCACTAGTGTACGGCTCCCTCTTGCCCGTTTTGCTTTTAGCGATGAAAATTCCAATTCTGTATCTTCTGAGAGACGAGTTTATACCATAATACTATCAGTGAGTTTTCCAGAAACTGCTACATTTATATCTGTACTTGATTCCAAACTGCTGTCGCTTGTAGATGACGTCAATTCGGCAGTTTCAGCTTCAAAGGAAGAAGAAGAGATTCAATGATGCAAAATTAAATTAAAAAACTCAAATGTAAAAAAAATTATAAGTACTGCAAATTGCATGAATGAAAATTTTTTTAAACATTACTCACTTACTTGTTCAGCCTTTATTTTATGGCAATTTATTTCCAGTTTTTTGATTCCAGTAATAGCCAAGTAAATACATTTCTTCACGTAATAGACGGGCAGAAGACATTCTGACATGAAAATCTGTTTTGACTCGTCCGATATCCGAAAGAGAACTGCGTCAGGTATGTAGCTGGGTGTTTGACTGTGAGCTGTGATCATGGGTCCTTTAGATTTTAGAAGAACATCTGCTCAGTACAAGTACATTACTACATTAGGATTGGTACCTCTTGGTAGCGCTTGGCCAAGAATACTAAGGAAACATCGAAGGCCACAAATAAACTAAAAGCAAAAAAGTGCTACGTGCTTTATGGAAGACTCCTAGACTATCCTCTTCTAGAGTACTTGGATTAGCTTTATTCATGGCATACGTTTTCGCACCCTTTCCATCAGTCCGATTAAGCTCAAATTTTACAAGAATTATTTCTACATAAAATGGAACCAAACTGTGTAAAACAAGAAAGCGGGAATAGTGGTATTTTATAACTTGAACCATTTCGTTTTCTAGAAAAATTAGAATTAAATAAATTTTCTATACATTATGTATTATCATAGTCATATTCTAAGACAATCCATGGTTCAATTCGTGAATTAATATTCCACCATTAATGCGATAGTAAGATTAAAAATGCAAGAAAACCATATAGTCAATAAAAATTGAAAGTCAATTGCAGATTATGTACCTACGCAGTAAAGTTGAACTTTACTCGAGACTTTACTGTCCTGGTGCATATGATACTTTATCTGAGATAGGCAGAAAAAGCGCTTTTTTCTGTAAAATGCACTTCATAGTTTAACGGAATTTCAAAATTAATTCTTCACGCGTTTTTCTTTTACTTTCCTTCACTTTTCACTTACCTCATCCTTCTTACTGTCACTTTAAGTGCCGCCCGTAGCAGTACAATAAAGTGCTATTTACTGACGCTCCGCGGGCAGGAAACGAGCGGTTATTCTGCCTATTTCAGATAAAATAATTTGAACGCATTTATCTTTATCACTAGAAGAAGACTTGAACTTTTGCAAGATGAGCAATAAAAAAAGAGACAACCTATCACTTTGATAGGTTGTCTCTTTTTTTATTGTAGATTTATTGTGAGTAAGGGAATGCATGAATTTAATTTTCTTCTGGGATACTTTAAACCATTTATACGAAAAAGTTTGCAAATAGCATATATAATACTCGGGAATTCCTAATTTGATTCTGCCAGAGGTAAGATTTAATAATTACATTTATCATTCCGCTAATATTGTAAACGTTATAAGGTTCAAATTTTCCATAAAACTACCCGTATCATAGGAAAACAATCAATTTCTTGAGAAAAACGGAAAAAGTCGAATCATCGATCCTTCCACGGAAACTTGCTTAAAAAAATTGTTGTAATTTTTCTTTGTCAAAATTACTGGTTCATCATAATCTTTGGCTGGAATCTCACTTGAAGGAATCTTTGGAATTTTTTATTTGTTAAAATCACTCGTTCATAATCGTATTTTGAAGAATTGTTGGAGTGAGGTGTATTAAACCTGTGTAAAGCATGTTCTAATGACTTTAAGTTGCAAGATTTTAATCCAGCTTTTTTCAAAGTAAATCATTAACTCGATAAAATTTCTTCGTTTCTAAGCGTTACGTCTCGTGAGCGAAACTACGATCGCTCAAACTTTGTCTCAAAATGCAGTGGTTTCTGATTCTATCAGATCTGCTTTAGTTTTGATAGTTTCATTATCATCAATATAATTTATTTTTTCTTACATAGACTCGAACTGATTCGCAATAAAAATATTTTTATCAACCACTGGATTGAGAATAACATCAAGATTTTCTTAAAGTTTTGGAATGTCAGGGACACTGTCACACTTTCCACCTATTTCTGTAATTCGTTTTATATCATATTGATTATAAGCATAATAGTCAAATAAAGATTATAAATTTCATGCACCATCAAAGAAATTTTCTGGATGATTATTGACAATAAAATATTTGTCTCAAGAATTGGATCGAGAATAACTTCAGTATTTTATGAGAATCGCATAGTGTTAAGGAAGCTGCCTTTTCACATTTTTTATGTTCTAGTTGTTTCTTACATATTAAATTCACTATTCGCCGCTCCCGGTGCAAACATTTCTTTATCTTTTCCTATTTGAAGTTGGGTTCTTATGGAACTTCTATCAGAATATCTAGCCTAGAAAAAACTGGATGGGAGCCCTAGAAGAATATATAGTCTATAAAAAACTGATGGGTGCCTCATCAGGTTCTAGTGACGAATTCCGTAATTCCTATAGGTATGGAAAATCTATCTGTATCTAATGGGGCCCCGAACGGAGAATTCCTAAAATTTTATAGTGCCTAAAAAATTAATTTTGAGGTAGTTAAAGGTTTCTGTATGCAGAAATAATGTTTGTATGAGTATTTAAAGTCGTTATTGTCGAAAACTTTACTTAGGGCACTCATAAATATTTTCTTTGGGACCAGGCAGACATGTTTCAGTTACAGATTTATTTAAAAAATTATTAAATTCTTCCTAAAGAATACAAGAATTTGGTTTCAAAATAATTTATTTTGTTTGAAAGTCGTATGCTTTGTTTAAAAATTAATCTATATTCAGTTGACAGGACATTAATTTTGCACAGAATGGTATCTTTCGGTGCAAAATTAATCTTCTCTTTTTCAAATACACATTCTTGGTTGAATTTTTTTACAATTCATTTTTTTGCCATACAAAATTCAACTCTTTTCTTGAAGAATCAAAATTTTCGTTGGAAAATTAGAATTTTTCTTTCAGAAATAACGCTTCGTCTTTTGCAATTGATACTTTGTATTGAAAATTTGACTGTCTTCATGTATGTCCTTAAAAATTCGCCTTTTATGGTAAAAAATTAATTTTGTTATTCCTTTAAAACTGAAGAATTTGGCTTCAAATTCATTTGTTGTGTTTCAAATTCGTATTTTTTGTTTGAAAATAAAAATTTACAGTTGGAAAATCATTTGTTTCGTTAAAAATTTGTATTTTTTGGTACCAAATTCATATTCTCTAATCTAAATTCAACTACGTAAGTTGATGTGGAAAAACTTTATTAAACGTTAATTTCTTGACTGAAGATTCATAATTTTTGTTGATAATTCATCTCTTTGGGTGAACATCAAAGTATTTTCCAAATAAATTATCATTTTCTGACGAAACTTCAAGTATTTAGCTCCAAATTAGTACATTATTATATCTCGAAATAATATGATTTTGATCAGTTTTTACAGCTCAATTTTCTAGTATCGAATCATGTTCGGTAATAATAGGTATAGATAAATACAGAATTACTACAAAAATGCGTTGAAACTTACCTTTCTTCTATGTGGACATCAATCAAAATTCGACGCGATGAGCTAATAATGCTCTTTTGCCATTTCTATTTAAAAAATAATATGTGAAATTTGGGAATTCCATGATTTTACCATGTATGAGCATAATTATATCAATCTTAAGAATCATATGAAACTAGATAAACAACATAAAAATCGGTAAAAATGGAAAAATCAAGAAGATTGATTTCATGACTTGGGGACACTAGAATTTTGAACCTCTAAATTAATCATGAAACCCTAGCGAACCTCTTTGAACAACTTCTTTACTTGGACCTAAAATCAAAGTATTGAAGACGCAATCAGTGTCATCTCCTGCATTTGCGTCTTCTTTCGCAATATTGCATTATCATATTTTGTATTTTTTATCGCAATTAGAAAGAGCTGGAATTCTCTCATCAATTTTAAACAAGCTATCCCATTAACATTCACCTTACTAATTATCATATCAAATATGTCTCGCGATCTGTAAAAAGACCAACAAGCGTCAAAAAATAGATTTTCTGCTTATGAGCTCTTTATATCAATCAGAACTAGCTCTTTAAATTAATAAAGTTAGAAAAACTCGACAGGCCAAAACTTTTTTTACTCAACAATTAAAAAATGAGTTTTTGTATAATTTATACATTGTTGTATATCCCAAAATTTACTTAAATTAGGAAATATTGTCTTTATCGTAATTCTTAAAATATTTGTCGTTAAAAACTGTTATATTGAATATACAAATGTTTTATTTCTTCTAATTAAAACATTTATTACAATTAGAGTACAATTTTATTATTACATGAATTTTACCTGCATAAACTTTTTCGAAAAAGATCTCAAAGGATAAGAACATTAAGAGTTCAGATGCTGAAAACATTAATTTCAAATAGAAAAAAATGTTATAAAGCTTTCCTATGGATAGTGGAGAGAAATTTCATATGCATTTTCTTGCTATGAACGAAACAGTGATACTGATTTTAATTTCTAATGCACTTATCAGCACAAAAATATGTATTTTTATTTTGAGAGAAACTGAACAGCACATCCATCCGTTCTTAGCAGAACTATAAGCCTTCTATTTTTCCCAAAGCATTTTCTTATCATTTGTGATAATATCAAAAGACTATTCCAAAAGGCGTATAATTTTTATTATAAAAAAAATGCATCGCCTTTAATTGATTTTAATTTTGCAGAATTTCTTTTGGTTAAAATCTTTTGTTGAAATAATTTTCAGTCGACAAATTTATCATTTATAATTGTTTATTTAGCAAGGTAGCTGGTCTACATTACAGAAAATACAACTGATAATTTCATTAGTTTTAAAAACTCCAACTTCTCAAAACTTATTAAAAGACTTTAACTAAGTATTGCAATTCTAATTTGACAGCTTGATGATTGCAACTACATAACATTAAATGAGAAAATTCCTATCAATAAATTAATAATTTCAAGTAAATTTTGGAAGAGCAGCAAACAGTAAAACCAATTAACAAGTGGAAAAGTTCATTGTTCACTAGTAGTTGAGTGTTTGAATAATAACAAAGTAATTCTTTAACGTTTCAATAATGGAATAGATAAAATTCACAAGCTTCTTAAATTAAATGCAATTTGTAGAAAGGCATAAATTCCAATTTTTAAGTTGAAAACTGCCAGATCCGAGAAGTCAATAAGTGTGGATAAAACACAAGTGAAATTTTATTTAAATAGTGGCAATAAGTTTTATGGTCATGCGCCAGATTTTCGCATGACCGATGTTTGTAAACAAACTTATTCACAAGATAATAAATCAAACAAATGTTCCATACCAGACCGACGTTTATCTTACTTTCATTTACGACATTTTTTAATCTTCACTGTCGCTATACTCCTTTTACTTTTTACCTCTTCGTATAAGTATCTAAAATCGCCCCTGAACTATGGACATAGGAATAGCAGGGGACATGCCAGATCCCCGCTTGTTTTTTTGACCCTCTAAGACATGACAAATCACCTACTAGTCTTATGTCCATAGGCTCAACATGATCCACTTTACTCTTTAGTAATATTATTATTGTACATTATTATGATCCGTGTATATTGGTTAATATATACCCCTGCCGTCTTTAATATCCCACCCTGCAATCCTTTCTCACATTGTACACCCCCAACCCCTCTATAAATGTTCTATTGTCTATTATTTTTAATATTTTTAAGGCCAAGTATCTCTTACCCGATTCTTATCATACTAACATCTTTATACTTAACAACTTACGTCCACACGAAATAAGAACTAGGAATATATGTCTTTTTGCAACAATTTTTTTTATAGAAATTTAGGACCATACCAAAGATTCTTATAATGCCTTTTCTTTAATTTTCCAGACCTTCAACTTCATATCAGTAATGGTGTGGGTGTGAACTGTGAAGAATAAAAATGTCGATTATGCAGGATTCGGGTAAGTTTTGGCATGGCTTAAAAATAAAAATAATGATAAAACATTTCAAAAAAGTAGATAGTTTATTTTTAATTAAAGTATAAAGTTATATTTTAAACTTCCCTAAAGATTAACGTTTCATAGTTGCGAATTTGTTTCTTATATTGATGGAAAAACAGACTTGACAAATAAAGACGCAACGCTCAATAGACGGCCGAACAACTTATTTTATCGTCGAAAACTGAAGGATCGTTTCAGTAAGATTTATCGAGCGTCGAATGTAAACGACTTGACTTTTTGACACGTGTTCATTGTGTATGAAATTTAAGACAGGGGTTGTTGGTGAAATCGAGATTATAGTCGGGAGTTTATCGCATGACTAAGTAGCAGATGACCCATAAAGAGCAAAATAGTGTGTATACTTTATTAGGAAAGACCAGAAGGCCAATTTGGGTTGATGTCATAAACTTATGCGATTACAGCTTTCGTTTAAAAGAGGGTAAACTCCCTTCTCTTTGATTGCCCTGAAAATTGATCACATTTGAAAACTAATCTTCCTTTTGCTAGGCTCAAAGATGTATTTTTTATCTCATCTTCCTCTTTATAAAATTTCCATCACATAGAATTCATATATTTATAAAAATCTATTTTTAAAGTTGGTGAATCTAATAATTTATTTGATTACTTTAAACATAATAATAATTTTTTATTAACTATTTTCACCTTAGTCAAATAAAATTCATATAAAATACTTTATTAAGTTAATAGCTTATTTTTGTGAAGTTTGGTTTCAAATGAAATTAATAAGGCCCCTCTTATTCCATTTCATCTCAAAGCCTTTTCCAATACCGACCCCCTGTTCAAAATGCAACCCCTACAGTTATTCTCTCTAATACTAATCCATCTGCAACGTCCTAAAGATTTAAAAAAATTATAATTTTAACCTCACAGCTCTTTCTTTGTAATACACCTGGCGAAAAGATACAAGAGGTATTTGATCTTAGTTCTATCTTAAACACTTAGTCTAATGATTAAAGAATTTCATCTTAAATTTCTCAGCTGCATCTGTTTCTACAGTCATAGTTTAGCATTTAGTTTAGTACTGTCATTCCATATTTCCAGGGATGATAGCCAGGTTGAAAAGGGATCCAATCGACAATTTTTTAAGTCTATCCAGAAATAACACGCCAGCCTGAATTTTTTGAGATTGCTCTCCTGTTTTTGGGTGTTTGGGTTTCTTAACACTCTTAATTTTAAAACGTTTACGGTAGAGGTTCGAATAAACTGGCAACATCGACACCAAAATATGTTTCCAGATTAAAAATTGGCAGTCCCTGGAGGCCATGAAGGTATTCAATCAAGCTGCAACCGTAGGCCAGCTAATATTTTCAATTTCTAAATTAGACAACGCTGACGTCACCTCTCTGCACACCCCTCCACCAGCACTGGTAGGTCCCGTTTAAACTTCTGATTGCCTTGCTGGGGGTAACTGGAGAGATGAGGGACAGAAGCAGCCCACGCAAGCCAGAAGGCATCCTCAAAAATCAGCTGATCTTTCCTCTTCAGCCTGACTGGCCAATTAGGTATCAGGTAGGTTTCCAGGTTTTCGTTCGCGTTAGATCCTTTGGGACGTAAATGACCGAAGCCGCGAGTATCTTTTTTAAATTAAGTTGTTTGCCCTCTCGAAGAGTATACTCAACATATCAGGTGGGCAATTTCGAGTTTACAAAATTGTATTAAATTCTCTAAACAACCATGACTGAAAACATGTTGTGCGGATTCATCTAGGAGGCTGAAAATACTCACTTTCTCGCGGCCACAGTCGCGTAAAGTCGGCTTGTTCAGGGACTCTCGTCTAAGCTGAAACGCATTTGCCCTTGACGTATGTAAGGAAAGCACTTTCCCTACTATAAAGGCACTCTCAGAACATCTGAAGTCCCATTTGGGTTTGGACAAGTTTTTTAAAAACCACTGTCTTGCGGAGTTGGGCCACGTAAAAATGGGACTTGACGAGAGTACCTTAGAATATAATTAGCGCGTCAAAAAACTTACAGAGATGATAAAAGCTGCTATAAACTGGAACTACACCACTGCTGAAATCGAGAACCGTATTAAATTAATCAACGACCAAGTACGCGATCAGTTAATTCGCAGGCTCCGCGGAAGTATTGAGATTCGCGTATCTGGTGCCAACCCTAGTACTCTCGACGATGCTATGAAAGTTGCTCATCAGGCACACTTGCGAGTCAAAGATGTGTCCGAACATTATGGCTGTGGGTCACGGGACCCTTTTCCTGTCGCAGGAATTCAAATTACGATCTCATTTCACACAGCAGCAAAATCTCATAGTCCCTTAAAAAATTATTCGTGAGAGCAATCTCGTTAAGTTGCATTGCTCACCAGAAAGAAAACTGACAATTTAGAATTCCAAAAAAAAAGTACATAACCTCCTTACAAAAACTATAGTTCTAATAAGCCTCGGTGTACAAATTGGCGCACTGAACTTAAGGGCTTCATTACGAACACGCCTGCGAAAAATGCAAATATGCCGAAAGGTCACACATTCTCTCAATCAAATGTGAAACCGTATCAATGTACACCGTCCTTCTCTCCTAGCGACATTTTTTCAAAACACTCAAATCTAAAAGGACCGTGTTTTGCGGCATCAAAAATAATATTACCTTCGAAGTATTTGCAACGGGGGAGTGCGATCATAATGGTCAATTGTGGTTTCGCAGTCAGTTTGATCGAATTAGATGATATTGAGTTGGGAACTCTTATCGGCACCTATGACAGCCTTATCATCACTGGTGTCACAAGTCATATTATGGTCGTGGTTGTTTCTGCCCTTATTTAAATAAATGGGCAGAAGTATTTGTTTCATGTGGCAGAAGAAAAATGGCCAATCGCCGCGAATGGCATCCTGGGTGCAGATTATTGCGAGGAAAACAAAACAGAAATCTTCTGTTACCACCGAACGATTGTCACTAACAGCAACCCAATGCTAAAGAAACTTATAACCACCGCAGAATATAATCCACGAAATGCGCAAGTTTTCTGCTTATCCGCTCGAACTCGACAGGTCGTAACCGTGGAAGTCACTAATCCTGAGGTCAAGGAAGCGTACTTACTGTTTCATGATGCAGGGGACGACATATTTGTAGGAAACGCAGCCGTGTCAGTCGAAAATTGTTACTGCCACGTGCCTGCTATAAATACAAGCTCCGACGATATCAACATTGAAATTGACCCACAGGAGTTGATTGCCTAGGACTTGTATGCTCCTGACAAGGAACGCATTTTAAACGACCCATTAATAACGGGTTTGTCCAAAGCAGAGTGCATGAAAATTATGCTTGGGAAACTGAACTTCTAAAGATTTAAGAGCGGTAGGCTGCACGAGCATGTGCTTCATTTTTTTGGAGCACATTTTATGTCCTGGGTGATGTATTTCCAAAAACTACTTTCGCAGAACATTGCATATCGACTATCGATAATGTACCAGTTAATAAACACCAATGGCACCATCTACTCGTTCATCGCGAAATAGCTAGAGAATGCGCAAAGAAACTCTTTGTCCAACAACGCGAAGATTGTCGATCAGTTGGGCCCCGCAAAATATTTCTCAGCTTTCGAACTGGCCTCAAAATTTTATTAAATTTTAACGAACCACGCTGACCGGTAGAAAACAGCCTTCACAACACTAGAAGGCCTCTACGAACTTTTGCGCATGTCCGTGGGACTGAAGGGGGCCCTGGCCACCTTTTGGCGCCTAATGGATCGGGTTTTCAGGGGATTACAACGAAACGAGATTTTTGTTTAACTCGATAATATTATTCTTTACGCTAAATCGCTTGGGGAGCATTGGACCAAATTTGAGTGACTTTTTACGAGACTCGTCAATGCGGGACTCCGATTACAGCCAGATGAATGTGAATTTTCGTCCCCCGAAATCTGCTATTTTGGTCGCATAGTATCTGAAGAAGGAGTACGACCCGATCCGTAAAACGTTGCAGCTGTCCAGAAATTTCTAACGCCCAAGAATGCAAATAATTTTCGCGATTTTTTGGGAACCGTGGGTTATTACCGAAATTGTATTCCCAACCTCGCAAAACGCGCTCGTCCTCTGACGGCATTACTCAAGAAAAACATACACTTCATATGGACCGAAAAATAGGAATGCAGTTTTCGCGACCTGCAGGGAACTCTCTGTCACGAACAGATTCTACAGAACCTTGACTTACAAAAGCCATTTATACTCACGATAGATGCACTGAAAAATACTATACGCAGAGTTAATGGCTAATGGCTAATAGCCTGAAATGAACTACGAAGTAAGAGACTGCATCCAGAGATAAAAATGTACATGACTTCCGGTTATCACCCGCAGAGTAATGTAGCAGTGGAGAGAAGTCATCAAGTTCTAACAGACTACTTGAAAGACTATGTAGAAGAGTATGAATCTTGGGACCGTTTGCTCCCTTTTGCAATACTCTCCTACAATACTTCAGTACACGAGGCCACTAAACTGTCGCCTTATGAAGTATTGTATGGCAAACCAGCACACTTTCCATCCCATTTTCCATCAAACAAAGAGACAGCGACATACGGGTATTAGATTACTGGGTTAATAGGGCATCTTCAAAATGATCGTGAAATAGTTACGCGCATCGTGAGAAACGCAAAATCTAAGTCTAAACCTCTTTATGATCGGTGTGCCAAGAAGACCATTTTTCATATCGTAAATCCTGTTTTTCTTATACGGGAAAAGAAAGAACACAAGGTAATGAGCGATGATACAGGCGTGTGTATCATCGCCAATCTCCTAGTGCGTAATAATGTCCTGTTGGACGCTGAATACGGCAACTTGTTCCTAAAATACTTGGTCAAAATCAAATTGGCATATGTACCTGATTCTCATTCTTAAAGCATACACAAACTTATTCAAGTGCTCTAAATGATCCTTTATCAACCGACAAAAAAAATGTTTTAATTTAATTCCAAAATATGCCCTGTCCTTGCCATTCTGGTATACGTAACATCGTCTGCGAGTTTTAAAAGAAATCTAAAATTAACAAGTAAGTTCTGTCTTCTGAATTTGGCTTCCTAGTACAACCCGGCATTCATCCCTGCACTGTGGTATCATTCTGTGAGTTTTTAGATATCACTGTGGCTTTGATATATAACCTAAGACCTTGTTTCCACCTCCAAAAATCAAAGAGATTTCCATTTTAAGGAGGTAGAAGAATTTTTACGTGCACGGTTAGACGCACATGTTCATGCATGCTACACGTATAACACAAATATGCACTTATAACCTGAAGAGCGCACTTATTTATTCTGAAAAACTGATACTCCCACCCCCACGTTCTATACTTGCATTCTTTCGGTACTTGTTGTTTGGCCGTGACCGGTAGGCTGCGAAGCAAAGTTGCGAGATTTGACACATGCTAAAGCGTAAGATTTAGTAAGACGCATTTAAAAATGAATGAGAAAAAGGAAGAAAGAAGAAAGTTGGGAGGGGATAAAGTGTTGCGGAATAAATGAAACTAAGGCAAGAACAAGGGTCGGGGCTTTTTGCTGTCTGATAATTGAGTCATAAGGTACGTTTAGTTTGTATCGCTTACTAGTACTTAGTTGTTTTAGAGTCCGTTCGTTTAAATGTATTTTCAATTTAGTCTAATTGTTTAATCTTTGCCAATTTTTAACGTTAACTTCCTTGAATACAAACCTTTATAATTTTTTATACAAAAGTTTTTTTCATTAAAAAGCTCATTTTTCAAAAGTTAATTTTGGGGTTATTTGTTTTATTTATTAATCACAAAGTTTGTTCCTAACAGCGCTAGACAAGGATACTTTATGTCTTCATGGCTATTTATATTATTTATGAACAAGTGTTTAAGAATGGCTATTTTCGATGAAGAGGGTGTGGATCTCGAAACAGTAAGGGTACGTGGGTTAAAGTTCGCAGATGATAAAGTTTTTATAGCAGAATGAATCAAGAACTTGCAAAGAATGTTAAATTAGCTGAATGCAAGCATGAAGAGCATGGGCCTTAAAATTAACGCAAATGAAATAAAAAATATAGCGTTCGAAGGAAGGAGTGAGAAAACAATATGCAATATTGTATTAAATGATGAGGGAATTGAACAACTTAATAAATTAGTATACCATGGTAGCTCATTTATTAGGGACGGTAAGATAGATGAGGAGTTAGATAGACGCATAAACGAAGGTAAGAAGGTGATTGGTAGAGCAGGCCCCCTTATAAGAAGTAAAAATATATAAAATAGGGCTAAAATGGCAATACATTATTTTATATTTGTACCAACTGTACTATACGGCAGCGAGACATGGACCTATCAAGAAAAAGATAAGAGTAAAATCAATGCAATGGCCATGAGATTCTTGCGCATAATAGGCAGGAAAACTCTGATGGACAAAGTGAGCAAAGAGATGATTCCTAAAGAATGTGGTGCGGAAGAGACACTAGTTGGCACATAGGAAAGAAATCAGTTAAGATGGTTCGGGCATGTTGAGAGAATGAAAGATGAACGACTAACGAAATAAGTGCATCAAGGTAAAGCAAATGGCAGCGTACCCAGAGGCAGACCGCGGAGAGAATGGTTAGGACAGAAAAGTATCATATGGCCTTAGTTTTCATAAGGTGTCGCTTTACGAAGCTTTTGAAAACTTACGGAGATTATACTCCATCGATTAAAACGCGTGAATAGTGGTTTCGAAAATGTTAAAGTTACAATTTCGTGACGGAGGACAAAGAATGTCCAGGCCATATGAAAAAGATCGATTATGAAGAACTGGAGACGTTACTCATAGCAAACCCGAGTCAAACACAATATGAACATGCAGAATGATTGGGAGTTGATCGGTTAACCATTTATAGACGCTCATATGCAATGGAAATGGCCAAAAAGAAGAAAATTGGGTGCTGTACGAACAGAAGCCAAGAGATGTGGAAAGGAGATTTTTTAATTATGACCAGCTCCTCTAAGGGCAAAATCCGAAAGGGTTTCTGTATTGTATTGTCGTTGGCGATGAAAATTGGATTTGCTATGATAACCCTAAGCGTAGGAAATCCTGGTTTAATCTCGGTCGACGGTCAACATTAAAACCAAAACCGATTATCAATGGATCAAAGCTCACTCTGTATGTTATGGGATAGAACCGAGCAAGAAAGGAAATGCGGCCGCCATAAATTTGATAACCAAAGCTTGACTACGTTTGGCTCATGCTGCAAACCCTGTCAAAACATACTTGGAGACGCTGAAATGGGAAGTCCTATCCCACCCGCTGTATTCGTCAGACGTCGCAGACGTCGTATCCGGATAATTTAGAAATATGGTATATATTAGTGGCTAGCTTTGGATATTATTTTGAATGCTCTATTGGTTCCCAATATACAAAATTCAAAAAAAGGGTAAATAACCACCGCATGGTCCTATTGGGAGCAACTCTCATGTTATTGATGTTTTTTACTCACTCACTGTATTTCACACTTATGAATAAGTCTCACGACCGTGAGATGGGTGCTCATAGGGCACGATGAAATCACAACCGCAGACCGGCGAAACCCTCGTGCGTCTGGAAGACACAAAGCAATCCATGGATGAAAGCTTTCTGCGTCCATTTCCCAAGTCCCTTCGCATATTTTAAGCATGGTGTTGTGGCTTGAAAGTTACGCACAAGGAGAATCACTTTTACCGCATATTTTGTGTATAGTCGTTGCAGCTCGCTTCTGAGGTCTTGATACCTCTCCTCCTTATCCTCCTCCTTAGCAGTGATATTTTAGTCAACCGAAGTCAAGAATCTGATTACGAATATAGATCGTTTTTCGAAGTCTTGAGAAAAGATGTCAGGTCTTGAGTGTATAACGGAGACGGTTGCCCAAAAATTGTAGTTCCAAAAAATTTGGCATTTCTCGTTTTGGACAATTGACTCTATCTCCCTCGGAGCGTTTGACAGGGCAGGGTCGCGGCTAACACCGTAAGAGCGACAAATATGGTAATAAAGCAATGTTTGGGCCTCATTATGTCTACAGTGTTACGTGGTTCCCGCGTGGGTGGGACACCCAGAAAGTATGTTTTCTAGGTACTCAGCGTGTGCATGAAATGCTCTGGACCTATCGCTAGGAACTTCTTTACATAAAATTCGGTCGTGGTATACTCAGGTAGAAATTACACCGACCTGGCACGCGAAAATTAAACCCTGTGTATCTAAATTAAGCCCTGATGATTTGAGAACAACAAAAGTTTGCTCTTTTAACTAGGACTGTATTCTACATTTCTGTAAGAGTTTTCGTGCATTTTCTTGTCAAGCAGCTCTTGGTGTAATTTTTCAGCCTCTGCTACCTTTACTTCGGCTTTCAAAAAAGAAGCATCTACATGGAGTAATGCACTTTCTCACTTCTGATGTTAAAATTCAGGCCAAGGGTCTTGGCCGCCTGATCTGCGGCTTTGTAAAGGAACGCTTCTTTGCCAATAATTTCTTGGTTCATGGCAATTTATAGGATAGCACCTCTACCATTTGAAACGATGTAAGCTGTATTTAGAACAGTTCGGTTCTGAAGACACTGGAGATTGAGAATTCCGCGTCCGCCTTCACGGCGTAAAATGTATAATCGTGGAACAGACGAGCTAATACGCAAGCGCTTATGCCTATGCTTGATATTACATGTGGCAATGTCAAGGACCTTAAACTCGTTCTTTGTACATTGAATCACCCTAAACGACTAGAGTAGAACCAGGTCGGCAAGCATGTTAGTTGCAGATACTTTATTCAACGCGGACAGATTTGAAGACCAAATGTTTCGAACAAGATGCTTGTATCTTCTTCGTAAATATTATCTGCTTACTGATGTTGCGTCCTGAATGCGACTTTGAGGCACGGCCAGATACGTATAGGTCTCTCTAGTGTCAAGATGTCTAATAACACTTATATCTACAAGCGCAAGGTTTTCGGGAAACCCAATTATCATTCCTTTCTTTAGATGAATGTTTGCACATTTATTCAATTCCAAAGTCCGTACCAATTTCTCCTGTGTATTGCTTAATGGTATTTAAAGCACTCTGAAGTTTGCTTTAACCAGAAGCGTAGATCTTTAGGTCATCCATGTATAACGCATAAGTGACCTTGTTCTCGCGATGATTAGTGTCGCCACAGTGGTATCCTGACGAATTTTGTAGTGCGAGTAAATTTTATTATTATATATTATCAGGCAGAAGTGTGATACAAAAAACAGACTCACGGTGTCACCCTGAAAGACCCCCCTATGGAAGGTGACGTTGTTCGTTGTCACTCGATATTTGTCAGACGAGATAGTAAATCTAGTTTCCCTAAGGGGCATTTTTCTGTATAAATTGCACTATGTGTGGTTCAGGATTTTGAAGCTTTACAACCACTATATGTGGTTGAAGCTTTTTTCAAGCCTTTAAACAGACATATGTCGATTAGAGGTTGAATCGAAAGCTTTCCGGCATACAATCCAAGCCATTGACAAAACCGATTGATGGGCTGCTAAGTCTTTGTAGACGTCAATTAGACACTCCTCTTCTGTGTAATCTTCTCCTTGCGTCAGATAACTTTCGTATTTTGTCAACAAAATCTTGCTTGATTGTGAGCAGCTTTGATTTGTCCAATCTGTGATTGAAGGTCTGACTGATGTTATGTAGTCAGTCCCCCTCTCAGCACGGAACGCATTTTGTCTTGCCCGTTCAATCTTCTTGTTCTGTTCATGCATTTTTTATTGATGTTTTCATCCATCATCGGTTTTAACCTTCGATTTAAATCAGCTTACATTTCTCTAAACAATTGAGTGGATTGGAAATAAAATGTATTAGTATCGGAATTATTTTGTAGACACTCTATGTACTCTCAGAAAAGTTAAACATCGCCGAAACAGACGATACCCACGAAAATCCCAAAGCTTTCACCAACTTGCACCACTTTGCTCAAGTTTTAATTAGATCTTACAACTTCGACTATTCGAATGAGTACACTGAAGAAATAAGACCCTATATATATATATATTTTTATTTTTTTTTTACGAGACTTTTAAAAAAAAATTACCGAATTAGATCATAGTGTTATCTCCTCCTATTCCTATTTCCATAGTCTCAACATGATCCACTTATTGCAATTTATTGCAATTCTATTGATGATTATAATATTAAATGAGAAAATTGCTATCAATAAATTAATAATTTGAAGTAAATTTTGGAAGAGCAGCAAACAGTAAAACCAATTAACAAGTGGGAAAGTTCATTTTTCACTAGTAGTTGAGTGTTTGAATAATAAAAACACCCATTTTAC
>JAAAKG020197523.1:0-23921 GCA_010014905.2 Druon quercuslanigerum
TATAGGAATCGCATTTTCTTGTCTAATAAAAGTGTCTAGTATTTCGTTTGGATTTTGGGATTTTTTTAATTTTTTACCAAGTTCTGTGTCTATTTCAATATCTATAACAAAAGTCTCGTAGTCAGTAAGAAAGATATTGTAGTTAGTTTCTATTTGTATATTTTGTTTCGATGGTACAATGTCATTAACGCAATTTAATAACAAACTTTTCCTCTTGATTTTTTTGAATTTATAAAAAGATTTGTGTATAGTTTTATTTACAGGTAAACTTGAGTTAGAAAGAATTTTTGATAGGTAGCTTAAGCAGAGAAATTTAGACCTATCTTTTATATACATGAGTTTTGATTCAGCAATAAGGATGTTGGTCGGGGTGCTGATTCGATAACC
This sequence comes from Druon quercuslanigerum, assembly GCA_010014905.2. Classification (NCBI taxonomy): domain Eukaryota; kingdom Metazoa; phylum Arthropoda; class Insecta; order Hymenoptera; family Cynipidae; genus Druon; species Druon quercuslanigerum. Next base: position 388 of record JAAAKG020197523.1, read on the forward strand.
TAAGGCAAGACGAATAGCTGCGTATTGGATTCTTTCTAGTTTCATAATTTCATTTTTTCGTTTCGGAAAGTATACGAAAGAAGCGAAATCTATAACGGATCTTATGTAAGATGTGTATATTGTCAGAAGTGTGCTTGGATCAGCACCCCACCACGTACCTCTTACAAATTTAATTATATTTAGAGCTTTTAAGCATTTGTTTTTTACATTTTCTATATGTTGACGGAAGGTAAACGCATAGTCGAATATTACACCCAGATAACGCGCATATTCTTGTGAGTGTATGGTAAACTCATCTAATTTGATAGATACACTACCCGGAATGTAACCTTGGTTATTAAAATGAATTAACGCTGTTTTATCAGGGGAGATCTCAAGACCAATATCGTAGAGGTTATTTTTAAGTATTTTCATACTTTTTTCCATGATGGATTTGCAATGTTGTAACGATTTTCTTTTGATAAGAATCATAATATCGTCAGCATACATTGATATTATAACTGATTTAGGAAGATTTTTCGTAATGTAGCTACATATAAATTAAAAAGTAACGGACTAAGTGAACCACCTTGTGGAACTTTATGTATGTTTCTATATGAGTTGGGATTGATATGTGTATATATAAGTGTTTTGTAGTTTAAAAATTTTACTACTTTAATTATTTCTATCGGAATGTTCGATTCTGGTAAAGTTTGCAATAAGATTTCACAATTTACGTTATCGTAGGCACTAGTTATATCAATGTACGTTGCAAGAATGTGTTGACTGTTTTTAAATCCTTCTTCAATATTTAACCTAAGTTGAACAAGGTTATCATTGCATGATTGACCTTTTTGAAAACCTGATTGTGAGGAGGGAAAGAGATTATTATTCTCTAACCACCATTGCAATCGATTTTTAATTAGTATTTCAAATAATTTACATGCGCACGATTAGAGCGTAACAGGCCTAAAGTTTTTACCGTCGGGTTTTTTAATGAACGATACAAAACAGTTTTTCCAATAAGGTAGAAACTCACCATTTTTATACATTTTATTGTAAATATCTAAAAGAATTAATTTATATTGAATAGGTAATTTCTTAAGAATTTCTTAATCAATTCCATTGAGACCCGGATATGAGCTATTGTCTCTAGAGTTAGGAATCCACTCAGGATCGGATGCTGCCCACGATGGGCTGATTGTGTTGAGAGCAAACTCTACTCTATCTTTGTTTGTGTCATCAACTGTACTAGGAGATTTAACTCTATTATATTTATTTTTGAAAATTTTCATAGTATTCCAGACGTAAGTTGGGTTAGTTCTGAAATTTATGATGTCTGCAAACTTTCTGAAACTTTCTTTTTTTTTATTTAAAAAAATTCTTTTTGCAATTGCAGATTGTTTTTTGTAGTTAACATAATCTTCTTGTTTCTTGCAATAAATCCATTTTTTAAAAGCTGCTTTACGAATTCTACGAGCTTAGCCACATTCAGCGTCTTACCATTTAACAGGATTTGTACGATTAGAGTTGAATTTATTGTAATTTTTTCTAGAAGTATTCGAGAAAATTGCATTTTTAATTAAATTAATAAAAAATTCGTATCAACTAATAGCTGTTAAATTGCAAACAGAATTTTCAAAGAATTTTTCATAATTTTCATTAAGTGAATTTGCAAAAACCTTCCCAATCAGTTCTTTTACACTTAATTTTAAAGGATTTTTTTATAGATAGTGTTATTTACTGTAAGAATAATTAATATTGAAAAGTGATCTGATCCATAGTTTTCATCATATAAAACAGTGTTAATTTTTTCCAATAAATTAACGGTTGAAAGAATTAAATCAAGATTTGATTTTTGACCTATATTAACATTAATTCTGCTTTCGGTTGTAATATTATGAACAATTAAATCTTTGTTTATAATTAAATTTAAAAAACGTGTACCGTTAATATTATTTTGCTTACAGTTCCAAAATTGATGATGTGCATTGATTTCGCCGGTGAAGATGCAGTGTAAGTCGACATTGATGTAGTCTAAGATGTTATCCCAGTCTGCTTCAGTAGGATTGCTTCTTCTAGGTAATCTATAGCATGCGAAGATATCCAGCGTTGGAGTAGTGTTTTCTATTTTGATTCCATAAATTTCAAAGTTGGCATTTGGGTTGTTGATTCGAGTTGGTGAAGTTTTCAGATGTTTTTTAGCAAGAAACAGAATTCTAACACCGATGTTATCTCTGTCTCTGTGTAGATCTTTAAATCCAGATATTTTTAATTCTTCTTCGATAGTTTTGTTGGGTGGTAAAGGTTGAAGCCAAGATTCAACGCAGATAAAAATGTCAACATCTTGTAGAATTTTTTGAAGTTCATGTTTGCGTTGTGTTATGCTGCGAGCATTCCAAAAAATTATTATTATTTTTGTTTTATTGCATAATTTTATTATCCGTGTCTGTATCATCATCACTGTATATTTCAGAAATGTCACTTTGAGAAGCTAAGTCTGTGCTTATATTGTTCATTTTGTTTTTGATTTTAGTTAGTTTAATTTTAGTTGCCTTACTTTTGACAACGGAATAAACTTGCTGGATAATGTCCGTGATAATCGATACATCAGTAACAATTTTTTTTGCTTCTGATATGACATCCATTTTGTTCTTATAGTTTTTAACAAAGTTTAAAAACGTAGAGTAGTCAATTGGAAAGTTATTTTCACTAATCATTTTAGAAGCTATTTGTAACGATTCTTTAAGGGCGACATTTTTCGCTTCATTATTCGAGGTCTTTTTTACTTCTGAGAGCTTATGTCTTTTGAGAGTTCTTTGCTCAGCCTTGATCATTTTTTTTTGGTTTGGTAAAATCATTTGAAACTTTATCAGAGCAGTCAAGTTCTTTTGTTTCAGTTTCGATGATGGCTGTAAGCTGCGAGGTAGAGCTAGAAGTAGACAAGGCCCTTTTGCTTTGTAAATTGTTACTGTCTTAAGTGTTATTATTTGGCTGATTATTGTCTTTGTTTACATTAGTTTGAGAATCTCCAAGTTGCTTGGTGACGACGCTATCGGTGAAGAATTCTTGATGTGGTGAATTTGTTTTGTTGAGAGAGCACTGCTTTTGTTCATGTCCGTGTTGGTTGCCTAAGAAGCAGACAGTAGATTCTGTTGTTAAATATGTCCAATAGTTAGTTTCGTGGAAATTCATTAGTAAGCTTTTTGGAAGTTTATTTTCGTCTTCTTCCTTGATGTAAGACTGCCGACGTAGAGAAATTACAAGGGATCTACCAGGTTTATTGACACTCGCTCTTATATCTTATATCAAATTATATAATACAATTTTAATGAGAGCTGTGAGGAATAAAATTGTTCTTTTTGAAAGCAGTTCACTCTAATTCAGATCTCGTTACAACTTGAGTTCTCTTTTTTAAATTTTAGATAAACAAATTAATTCAAGTAGTTTTTAGATTAGAAGTACTTTAAGAAGAGCTATTTTTACCGAATTATCATAGAATTTTTTTGCATTGATGGTTGCGAATTCGTCTTTTTTTTTAGTTAGAAATTTAAAAATGAAAAATTGGATAGTTCTAGATAAAAATTTATACCTTTGGTTAGACATTGGTTTTTTAAAGTTTAAATTAAATTAAATAATTTCAGTTTTGGTTAACAATTTCTCTTCTTCACGAAAAACTAATTTTTTGTTTAAAAATTTAACTAATTCATTTAAAGATTATCTTTTTAAGTTTAAAACTCTATTACTTGGTTTAAAATTAATTTTTTAAATTAAAAATGTCACTGAGATTTTTGTTCAAATTTTTTTTTATTTATAAATTCAATTACTATTTCGTTTAAAATTAATTTCATTTTAATTAATTTGTCCCGAGATCTTAGTTTTCACACCAAAACGTGATAAAATCACGGAACAACATAAAATTCTTTTTTTTTTAGAAAATATTTTAATTCTTAATTCTTCTAAACCGTTTTATATATTGAAATAAACAATCGAAAAGAAAAGTTGACTTATTGTTAAGTTACTGTAATCATCAAAGAATAAGTCAATATATTCTCAGTTTGACTAGCGGAAGAAAATGTTGCGTTTTTAAAATTTTCCATCCTAAAATAAGGGACAAGTAAAAAATCACGTAAAATAAATTTCCCGACACTGTAAAATTCCTGAAAAGAAAAATTGCCCAATAATAAAATTCGCTATTAATTAAACTGCCGAAAAATAAATCTTTAGAATTTAAAAATTCCCTAATATTAAAATTAGCGAATAATAAAATTTTGCGAAAATTGTCGAATTATAAAATCTTCGATTTGAAAAATTCACGAATTGTAAGATTCCCGTATTTAAACAATTACAATTTCTTCCTAAATATTTTATATTAATTACAAATAAAAAATGAAATCTTATTTCTTTAAATTATTTTCAATGTTTAAAATTTCGAAAATTATTGTTTGAATTTAAAATAATAAAAATAAATAAAAATTAAGGGTTAAAAAATATCGATTTTTATATTAACATATATTTTTTTTAAAATCCCTATAAAGTACAATAAAAACAAAGGGTAATTTTTTGGGATCGAGGGGCAAATTTTACTAAATTCTCATTTTTTAAACTTTAAAAAAATTCATCACCCAGAAATTTTTAAATTCAAATCCTGCAATTTTCCAATTTGGTATTTTAAATTTTCTGTAATTTTATTAGTCGCGAATTTTATTATTGGGGAATTTTCCAATTCGGGAATTTTATTTTTCCGGATCTTTCAGTCGTCCCTAAAAGAATACTATTTTATTATTCAGCAAAAAGCTTCTTTTATTTAGAAAATATTTCTTTTATCAAAGAAAAATATTTATCGACTGTAAATAAAATAAAATTGTATTTGATTTGTATAAATTATTTATTTTTAATAAGATTTAATAACTTCAAATGAAGTATAGAATATTTTTTTCTCGCTTCCAAGATCCGGAATGAGCAGCTGAAGCTCCATTGACTTTTTCTAGAAAAATTCCCAGTTCTATGTTTTTTCTTATTTAGCACAAGATAAGATATCTCACTTTTTTATGCTGTCTGTTTTGGATGATTACAATGTCATGCACTTGAACTAATTTTTAATTCTTGCCTCATAATTAACAATTTCTTTCAAATCGTAACCATAGAATATAATAAGAAGGTTTTTAACTGTATTGTTAGTGTTCTGAATTTAATATAATAAAATTTATTAATATTTATAATATAATATATAATCAAATCTCAAAGATGGGTAAAACAGTCAATAATTTCCGATAAAATCGGCTGAGAATTTTGAGATCAAAATTCTATAAGTTTTTGACATTGGTGGTGACTAAGATTGAAATTTCACATTTTTTTTTAAAGGAAAAAAATTTCTTCAGAGAGATATATGCGCGAAATAATTGAATTTGTAAAAAACCGTCATAAAGCTAGACTAATAATTATACAAAAAAGTCAATTTCTTTATTTTTAATTCTTAAGGATTAAAATTACTTTTTAAATAATATGCAATGTTAAAATATTTTCTCTTATCACAGGAAAAAAAATAAGGGAGTCAGTATCCAAATTTTCTCGTGATCCTTCCATTTTTGATAAAAGTTGGTAAAATTATCATTTTTAATTTAAAAAGTTTTAGAGCTAGAGCATTTTTGAAAATTTTTTAAATTGCGGAATTAACTTCATGTGGAATTTAGGGTTCACATTTTTTTTGATTGTGTAGTTTTCAAAATTTGTGTAAAATACAAATTGTTGAAAATTTAATTGCTGCAAGAGATTTTCTTGAATTCAGTAAAAAAAATATTTCCAGAATTATTCTTCTTGTCCTGTCAGGGTTCATTTGCCCTCGCACCGAAAAAATGTATGCGCCCTTATTTGATCCGGCAGCTCATTTCTGGAAACGGTAATTGCTTTTTAATCAAAATTGGTTACATGAGAGAAATGATGCAAAAATAATGTTAAAAAATTGTTTCTTCTCAAGAGGTGGGTTTTTTTCTAACAAAATCTTAACTTAGGTTGTCAACTTATTCTAGCGCTTTTATCCAACTTTAGCGAAGAAAATATCTCTGGGATTTACAAGGAACTTAAAATTGTATCCTGTGAATTTTTTTCAAATTTTCAAATTTTCTCAAATGAAGAAAGAAGAGCAAAGAACGCTAAATTATTTATCTGCATAGTAGGAAATCTCTCTGAAGTTTTTAAAATAAATAGCCAGAAACACTTCAATTCTATTTGAATTATTTCTAAATAAATCAAGCGTGCAGCAGGCTTCTATTTATTTTTGATTAGCAAAATTAGATTAGTCGTTATTAATTTTTGCACGTTTAAAAATTTTTTTGCTCACTTCTTATTCATCTCACTTGGATCAACTTATTTGAGAAAAAAATTTTCATTTTATTTTTAGGACAGGGAGTTTGCAAATTGAAAAATTGAGTACTTTAACTAGTTTTAGAAGTAAAAATAGTATTTCAAAGCGGAAATATTTCAAAAATTTGTGAATCTTTTTTAAAATTGTTTTTTTTTGTTTCAAAAATTATCTTTTAAATTTAAAATTCATCTCTGGTTGAAAATGTCACTATTTTGTTAAAAATCAATTGAACTCTTTTTTTAAAATTGATATACTGCATTTAAAAATTAAACTGTTTATTTTTAAATTTATGTGCCTTGTGTTTTTTTAATTACAGATTTAAATATTTCGATACATTTATGGGTCACCGAATCTAAAACTGGTGTCAAAAGAAATAAATACACATTCAATTTCAATAGAATAGTTCAATTTCTTTAAAAGAAAAAGAAAGATTGCGACGAATAATAATATAACATATGTTGCTTTGCAAGTCACAATAATTGGGGGGAAAGTAACAATCACAAAAATAATAATTTCTGAGAATTTTGCAAAGCTAAAGTGATAAATGATAAAGTAAGTATTAAAAGTAAGATATCCTGATGAATTGAGAAGCTAGAACTTATCAAAATATAGGATGAAATTCTTAATTGATTTTGGCCGACTAAGCAGTGTTTTAACTACTAGTAGCAAGTAGTAGCGGTCTTGAAGGCTTAGTCTCAGGATGAGTGGCTGGCATGTACGGTCGTTACTACTTAAGCCGTACTTATAAGTGAAAACGGCCGTACAACCCCGCCTTTTCATCCCTTTTTAACTAGAGGGCTCCGCCCCCCCCCCCCCCCATTTCATTCCAAATCCGAAAATTCTCATTTCTCTCATTTTTTCTTTCCTCTTTTTTATTTTTTTCCAAGGAGAGAAATTCTTTTTCTTTTCTTTTTGAGGGAAGAAGAGGATTTTTTTAAAAATTGGAATAACAACATTTCATGCTGATTGTCCAAATTTAGTCGCTAGATTCTTGATTTTATTTTAAGGAAATTCTGCTCATTAATTTTTTAGGAATATTTATTTATGCAAATGGAATTTGTTTAAATAATTTCTGCTTTGAATTCTTTTTTATTGAAAATTATTATTCTAACTTTTTTGGAATATTTATAAACATTGTTTAATAATTTTTAATTGTTGAAACAAACTCCATTTGTTAAAAGAATTTAAAAAAAAGATATTTTAAAATAAAACTTATTAATGCTTGTCTAGTACACTATTTAACAACTTTGATTGATTAATTTTTAATTATGTAAACTTATTCCATTTTTTCCAAAAAACATTTTTTAATTCGTTTAACTGGCAGTTTATTAACATACTTTAAAAATTTAGAGATTTTTAAAGATTTATATTAATTGTAAGCCCACAGGTATACTCGAAAGTGTCCATTACGTCTCTTAGGAAAAATATTTTTTGAACACGTTTTAAAATGTATTCGAATATTATATCTTACTTTTAAGAATGAATAACTAATTGTTAAAGTAGTTCATAAGAATGTTATAAATGGTGTGGAAAAATTTTCTTGCAACCAAATTCAAGGTTTTTGGAAAAAATAATTTATTATTTATGTAAATGACAAATATTTTTGAATAAATTTATGTTATTAACGATACTAATATATCGGTCCGACGAATTGTAGAAAAATACCTTTTCTAAACTAATAGAAATTATTGACATAATTAAAGATTAATTAACCAATGTTAGTAAATATTACACTAGATCAATAATAATAATTTTATGTACAAAAAATAAAAGAATACAGTGCTCAAATCGTCTATATCATTAAAATTTGACAATTTCGGTTTTACGGGTAATTTTTAGGGTTTCATTGAGGTGTATTTTCACGTCATATTTTTTTAAACTCTAAGCAATTATTTCAAAAAGTAAAAAAATTGATTTTTCCCTAAGCGCTTCACATGAGAAACTTCAGGATGAAACCAGCACCAGTTAAAATCAAAGCTAAAGAAATTCAGGAATTTATTTTTTCGGATTTGATATGAAATGGGGGGATCGTTGCCCCCTGAAAAAATTGTATTTGTGCCACCCTAATTGAATAGTGACATTTAATTTGACCTTCACGATGTCCTCAAAAGGTCATTCCAAGGTCAACTTTTATTTTTACAATGGAAACTCTCTTTTTTGAAATGGGAAATCGATAGAGCTGGAAATTTCCCATTCAAGTATTTATAAAGGTCACAGGATTAATTTGTTCTTGAAGGTCACTCTAATGCTTTAACTAAGTTCGAACGCCTTTGAGACGCTCATTCAGTAGTGACCTTGAAGTAAATTAAAATTAAAGAAATGTAAATGAGATTAAAAGGAAATTTAAAATCCTACTTGACATACAATAGTCAAATTAATGTGACAAATTCTTGAAAATAAAACCAAGGATCCAAAGACCAAATTTGGACAACCACCATAAAATTTTTCTATTAAAATTAGAAAAAAGATTTAAAAACACACTTTTTTCCAAAAAAAGAAAATAAAATAATTTTCATCCTAGGAAAGGAATAAAAAAGTGGAAAAAATCAGAAGGCATCCAACCAAATCACCTTCCTTCTTTCCTCTATTTTATTTTTCTCCAAGGATGAAAATTATTTTCTTTTCTTTTTTAGAAAAAAATGTTGTTCTTTTATCTTTTTTGTAATTTTAATAGAAACATTTTATGGTGGTTTGCCAAAATTGGTTATTGAATTCTTAGTTTTATTTCCAAGAATGTTGCACGATAATCAAGTACCACGCCATTGCTTCTCGGCAACGCTGAAAGTGAGTTTAATTTTTATCAGATAGGACATTAATATATTTCAACATTATTTAGATCTACATTAATTTTCGAGTTTCAAAAAATGCAACTCAAATGAATTGAAAACGTAAAAGTTAAAAAATTTGGATCTTTCAAAAATTTCTAAAACTTGGTTTACAATGATTGTAGATATTGTGATCGAAGTCGGAAGAGTTCTTTGGAAAATTTCATATCGATTTTATTCTGCCTAAAAGACAGAAAATTACAATAAAGTGGAATAATAATAATAAAAAAATTAATAATTTGTTGCCTAGTTAACCCCTATTCCATGTTTAAAATGATCTATAAAAAAATCTTCAAGACCCTTCAAGACCCTTTTTAATTTAAATTTCTACATTATATTTTCAAACTATAAATTTTTTTAACTTCATTATATTTTAAATTAAAATTTTGTTTCTAAATTCAACTATATGGTTGAAAATTGGTATTTTTTAGTTTATATCACAACTATTTCGTTGAAAACTGATGTATTTGATTGAAAGTAAAACGCTTTTATTAAAAGCTCATATTTCTGGTTTAAAATTGATTAATTCTAGTTGAATGTTAATTATTTTATTTCACATTTTTTGTCTTGGAAATTTAATTTTTTTAACCAAAAATTTAAATATTACGTTCTTGGTTAAAAACTGATCTTTCTTACTTCAGAATTTAACTTTTTCATGAAAAATTATTACTTTTTTTCAAATCGTCTTTTTCTAGTAGACAATAATTCTTTTTAGTGAAAAGTTGTATTTTTTGCTTGAAAGTGAAACTCTTTTTATAAAAATTCATCTTTATAGATTAAAATCCACCTATTCTAATCTCAGATCTAATTTGAGACTGATCTCTTTTAGTTGAGAACTTAACTTTTTAATTAAAAATTGATTTTTTTGTTGAAATCGTCTTTTTTAGATAGACATTATTTTAGTGAAAAATTCTATTTTTTGCTTAAATGTAAAACTTTTTTGATATAAATTCATCTTTTTTGTTTAAAATTTACCTATTCTAATTCCAGATTTATTATTTTATTTGAAATTATTTTTTTAAAACCAAATAATGCTTACTTTTTTATTTAAAAACTGATCTTTTATTAGTTGAAAATTTTAAATTTTCCCTTTAAATTAATTAATTTGGTTTAAAAGTAATTTTGTTGGCAAAAAACTAATTTGTCTTTTCAGTTGAAAATTCAACTATTTCTATAAAAATTCATGTTTTTACTTAATTTTTACAAACAAATGTTTTTATTGTCCTAACCCCCCCGCCTCCCGCACCCCCGTTCTTTACGATATAACAGATGTTAAAATTTTCTTTAACCCCCTCCTCGCTCTAAAAGCAGTAAAATTTTTATTTATTTTATTCTTCAAATAAACGAATATAATTTCAATTTATATTTAGGGAAATTTCACTAATTTAGATTTAGAGAGTACATTAGGGAAAAAATTTGATTATCCTTAAAGAAATTATTTTCTCAGTTTAAAGTAACAAAATTAGATAAACTATTTTTTAAATTTAGGCTATTGCCTTATTTAAATCATGAATGTTTATTTGTTTTTAATTAAACAAAGTCTTTGTGGCCTGTCAATGAAACTTTGATAAGAAAAACAATTTTTCCTTCAAGTAATTCCAAGTGAGATTAGTGAACTTCTTCCTCGCTTTAAAGGTTACGGTGTCGAAACTTTTAGTATATAAATGGCTCGCCTTCAGCATTGCGATCTCAGTAGAAAAAAAGACTTTATGATTTTTGTGGTATGTTTTTATAAGCAACCATGAGAAAGTTCTTTATCTTTGCTTTGGTGACAATTCCCTTCTGTAAGTACACATTAACAAATGATATTGATTCAACAAATTATTTTTTAATTCGTATTCAATTATTTCAAAAATAATATTTATATTAACACATGAAGAATTTACAAACCACTGTAACATTAAAAAATTTGCTACTATTTTCCTCACATTGCGAACTCGATAAGGTTGCCTTGTATTACAAACTCAGTCTTTATACTTCCTCCATATTCTGTGCATAGAATTTCAAAAAAAAGAATAGTTTAAAAAATTTTGAAAATGCTCTAACTTTTTTCATTTTTATTCAAAATAGCTGCCTGAGGAGCTTGACTTTCAGTTTCCGACTCTGAAAATGTGTACTAAAGGCTTTCATCATAGATTAATTTTTTTTAAAGTCGTCTGGTTCCCAGCCAGACACACATATTTTTTAAAGAATACCAATAATAATTCTACAAAACAAACATCAAATTTTCAATATTGACATAACCCACGCGAAAAAGGTGTAATTAGAAAACCATGGCTCAACATTGCTCAGCAATGGGATAAGCGTGGGGTGAGAGTAAGGTATACGTGGAGAAAGCGTGGGGTAAGCGTGTGTTAGCGTGTAGTAAGCGTGGGTTAAAATGGTGTAAGCGTGGGGTAAGCGTAAAGAAATACTGGGGTAAGCGTTGAGTAAGCATGGGGTAAGTGTGTGTAAGTGGGGTAAATGTGTAGAAAGCGTAGTGTTATCGTGGTGTAAGTACGGGGTAAGCGTGATGAAGGATTGTTGTCAGCGTGGAGTAAGCGTGGTGTAAATATGGGGTGAACATGGAGTAAGTGTGGGGTTAGCGTGGAGTAAGTGTGTAGAAAGCGGGGAGTAAACACCGGTAAGTGTGGCTAAAGCGCGGGTTAAGCGTGGGTTATGTGTGGAAAAACGGTGGGTTAAGCGTGGAGTAAGTGTGGAGAAAGCATGACGTACGCTTGAAGTAAGCATGGGGTAAGCATAGGCTTAGAGTGGGTTAAGTGCAGTGTGAATATGGAGTAAGCGTGGAGTAAGCGTAGAGTAATCGTGGGGTTAGCCTAGGTTAAGCGTGGCGTGAGTGTGTATTAAGTGTAGAGTAAGCATTGGTCAAGCGTGGTGTAAGAGTGGCGTAAGTGTGTAGAAAGCGTGGAGCAAATGCCGAATAAGCGTGGAGAAAGCGCGGGTTGAACGTGGGGTATGTGTAGAAAAAGGGTCAATTAAGCGTGGAGAAAGTGTGGGTTAAGCGTGGTGTGAGTATGGAGTAAGCGTGGAGCAAGCGTGGGGTAAGCTTAGAGTAATCGTGGGGTTAGCCTGGGTTAAGCGTGGTGTAAGCGTGGAGTAATTATAGTGTAAGCGTGGGGCTAGCGTTGGGTAAGCGTGGAGTAAGTATAGGGTAAGCGTGGTATAAGCGTGGTTTACTTTTTAGAAAGGATTGGTGGATAATTATTTTCTTTTATTGTACTTTGGTGGATTTTTTTAGAAGGTCATAATTTACTCAAATTTTTTTTATTTTTCAAGAGAATTTTTAAGGAAAAATGTACTTTTATTTCACCCTGGAAAATTCTTGAACATTTAAAATATAAAAAAAAAATATATAAAAATAAAAAAAATATTCGAGTTTACAAAATTGTGTATATGGACATAATTCACTTAACTTTACAAGAGAATTACAAAAAAAATGACTTTCATTATATTTTGTGAAATCTTAGAAGATCGACACAATTTATTTATATTTTCTTGATTTTATTTCTAGTTTTATTCGACTTTACGAAATTTTCAAAACGTCACATCATCCCTTAAATTTTTCAGAAGAATATTGGAAAAAAAACTTTTATTGGACTTTTCAAATTTGTTAACTAGATACACAATTAACGTAACCTTGTTCAATTTGTCAAGATACTGGTGAAAGAAAAATATTTTTTTTGATGATACATGCATGATTTCAGCCCTTTTCGATTGATCAAGTTATCGTAAATCACCAATAATTTCCGGAACATTCTGAAAATTACCATAAATTTATAGAAATTTTTTCCCTGAATTTTGAGCAATATTACCCTTAATTACCAAAAACTTCCATCTACTTTTTGAAATTTATGGATATGTTAAGCTGCCATAAATTTCCCGTCACATTACCATAAATTACCAAAAATTTTATAAATTTCCGGAAATGTATAAAAAATCAATAAAAAATGCATAAAAATTGCCCGAAATTCAATTTAAAAAAAAAATTGTTAGAAAAATGACACCGACTACAATAACATTCTGTTTAACAAAATTTGTCCCCTTAATTATACCTACAAATTAACATACAACTTTACGCTAGAATATGTATCTTTTATTTAAATCGTAAAACATAAGACAACGTTCAATAACATCTTAATAAACAAAACTTTTTTATATAGGATGCAGACTTTTTTTATCATAAAGAAGGCAATAAAAACACACTTTATTCCAATATCAACGCCCATTATCAATTGTTATAACGTAAATTTATTAAAATGATGCACTATTAAGGGTAGATGAGAATAAAATTTGAGAAAAAATAAGAAACCAGTATTAATGTAATTGTCAGAAGTAAGTTTTGTAGTTTATGAGTAGTTAAATTCAAATGAGTTTTAACGAAAGAGAATTCACAATCTCCAAATTATAGTTGTTGATGCTTTGACACTTATTTTAAATGTAAATATTACATTATTTTGCAAGATCTAAGTAAGCAAACCAATGCAGAGATATAGAAATAAATATAATATACATTTGATGTAAAGGAGTTAAACATAATGTATCGAAGTTTGTAATTTGGATAAAATCGAGTCCGAAGCACGACATACGCAATGAGAATGTATTCGTCAAAGTAGAAGGAGCTTTAACGAAAGAGTATTCACAATGACTAATTTACAGTTTTCGATGATTTGTAATTAAATTTGAAAAGGCATCCGCACAAATATGAGGAAAATACCAAGACCTTGCAACGAGTAGATTCTAAAAATTTACTAATAATTTATATTTAAATTTAAATATTGTCCTTCTAAATTTCAAATGCAATATATATTTTTTAACATTTTGAGGTTTGGCAAGAACATCAAAGTCCGAAGAAGACGATGACGACGATGACAAGTTTGATGAAAATGATGTTAAACTTGGACTGCAAGACATGTTTAATTTGACGCCTGATGATTTGAAGAATGAATGTAATTTTGACTTCGAAAGCAAGTGGTCCAAAATTGCTGCTCCTCTTGAAAATCTCGAAAATTTATCCGATGGTTTCGAGGTAGAAGCAGCCCGGCTTTTCAAAGCGGATGATTCGAGATATAAAGATCGGGTTTCAGAAAATTGCCGGAAAAGTAAATCTTTCAAAAAACAAATAGTAAATGTCGTTAGAGCAGCTCTGCCATGTGCCAAGGAAAAGAGAATTGCCGAACTTGTGAAAATCGCTAACGACAAAATTTGCTAAAATTTCTGCGAATTGAAGCCACTGTAAGTTTGTTTAATGTTTCATATCAATTACATATTATAATTTTAGCAATAGTTTTTTTGTCTGGTTAATCATTTGACCAATTCAAATCGAAAAAGACGGTCCAGTCAGTCAATGGTTGCTAGAATAAATTATTAAGAATTTATTAAGAAACAAACAATTTTTTTACAGAGTTTTTGTCAGTAAATATTTGTTAAATTATTTTAACCACTCCTTATTATCAACAGATCCACTATCAAATTGATCTGCATTTATACCATTTTGATGTTTCTGAAATAATGATTCAAGTATAGAAAATCGTTGGGGTTTATTCTCGCAACTTTAAATGATTTTATTTATAAATAAATACACTGTAACCGCGTTTATTTCTGCCGTCGAGGAGCGCAAACATTAACTTATATCCATTCCACCACTGCTCCTCAGCGGGGGGGAAAGTGACGCACTGCGCACTGGTTGGCTTATTAGTCACGTGGTACTGCGCGGTGGTGCATGCCATTTGTATAAAAATGAGAGCTATGTTAGGAAGATAAGCGCGAGAGGAAATAAGAGAGAGCGGATATAAACGAGTTTCCAGTGTAATTCGAAACTTTTCGATCTAACATTATCAAAAACTTTGGTGTAAATGTTTTCGCCCTTCAGGCCAAATAATTTTAAACCGTTTTTTGTTTAAATCCCTTACTTATTTACGCTCAATTTATTCGATTAACTGTTGGCTGACTGGCGCATTTTTGCTCTCTGGTAACAATTAATTGGTTTATGTACCCAAACCATTTTTTTTAAATTTTCTTTTATATAACAAATCAAGATTGTGTAATTTAAATAGTGATTCATTTTCAGAGCCAAGCAAAAAGATCGAAGCGGGTAAAAAAGTGGCAAGAAAAACAAAATTTAATATACATAACGACTTGGAATGTTTTAATCTAACTATGAATTTAATTATCTAAATAAACGCTGTACTATTTGCGGGTTTTACTGCGATTTACCTTGTATAATACAAAAAAATCAATATTATAATCAAAATAATTGGTGTGAAATAAAGAGTGATTACTAACAGCAGTCATTTATCTTATTATTTTATATTCAGAAATGATGCTGTTTTTTCTTAAGACAGTTGCTATCTACCTATAATTACATCTAGTAGTAGCTAGAACGAGAAATTTGGTAAAATAGATACGGGGCACTGGTTACCCCAAACTTACGGAAATCAGTGGCTATCTATGTCTAAACTGCGCAAGCGCAGAACGTCTCGACTATACTGTTGGTTAAACGATTTGGTATGTTCGGGGTAATGGTTCTTCCGAATTAGTGGAGCCGTTCTACTAAACAGAAACGGCGCTGTTCACTGTGTGATTGACGCGATTGAAACTCGAATGTTTCTACTTTTTTTTTCTTGTATTATACGAAACTCATTTCATGAGCACTTTGCTTCGCGTAAGCAAATGTATTTTTTCTTCCTTATAGAGGAAGCATTAGTTATTTTAAAAATAATAAACAAACAAAAGTTTTCATTTTGATCAATTAAAAAATATAAATGTAAAAATAATACAAAATAATATAACCAATTTTTAAAATGCAATAACAAATCATACAAATCCAATTCTGTAAAAAAAAATTTTTAAGTTATTATTAAGTGTTAGAAGAATGCAATAAATATTTAAAGACATTCTTTGGTTATTTTCAGGATAATGATGCTGAAAATAAACCCCGTAAATTTCATCAATTTATCTCCAACCTTTTTCAATTTATCGTGTTCACAAATTTTTTTTTTAAATTAAGGTACGTTTGATTAAATTTTATTTATAATATTTAACTATTTTGTGGAAAATTAAGTTTTTGGTTTGAAATTTTTATTTTCGATTTGAAAACTTAACTTTTTTGTAGACTGTTGTTTTGGTCGAAAACTAATCTTGCATTTTAGAAAACTCATCTTTTTTGGTTAGAAATTCAACTATCTTCGAAAATTTTTTTTTTTTGTTGAAAATCTCAACTATTTGGTTTAAAGTTCAAGCATCAATAAAATATCTGGAAAATATTTAAATCAGCCCAATTTTTTAACTTTTAATTTGTGGATTTTTTCAATTTTACTTTTCAAAATTTATCAATCCATTTTAAGCAAATTTTACTTTTTGTGTAGAAAATTCGATTTTTTAGCATTTAAAATTTTTATTTCAATTAATTTTAATTTTAAAAAAAATTATTATTATATTATTTAAACTAAATTTTTATTTTAATTTACATTACTTTTGAATTTCAAGAATATTCATTCTGGCCATTTTCCACTTAAAATTACATAAAAATTAAGGGTTTAAATTTGTAATGTATAACTTAAATATAAAAGTTTTAATTTATAAAAATTGAATCCGAAAATATTCGATTTTTGACGTTTTCAATTAAAAAAAATTGAAATATTGAATATGGGTTTACAGAATTAGAAATTATTTATTTTCGAAAGCTATTAATTTAAAAAAAATATTATTACAAAAGTTTACTGATAAACTATTTGACTTTGATGGTTGTCAATGAAAATATGGTAAAATCTTTTCTAGTTATAAATTTAAGATTTCAAAGTTTAATTCTGAATGAAATTTAAACAATATAGTAAGCTTTTGGGAGTAAACAAAATTTTTTTAGTTCATATTTTTAAAAAAATCGAATATTTTCAAAAAATTCGAACACTATTCAAGGGCTTTCGATCTTTTTAAGAAAAACAGGGGTTTTAGAAAAAAATTTAACGCCTCTTGTTGATATCATTATTTGTTTTCAAAAAATGTTTGCATTTAAAAAAAATCAGAGAAAACAACAGTTGACAACCTAACGTATGATTCTGTTAGAAAAATACTAAATTTTTAAGAAAAAAACTATTATTTAAAGAGATTGAGATTGTTTAAAAAATAATAGAAAGTAACTTTTAAATATTCCGTAGTATTCCACTGGACCAAAAATGACGATTTCTGTGATTAATTTTTTTATTTTCCCAAAGTATAAGTCATAAAAAAATAATTTTTATTTTCCGAAAATGTTTGCATTTTTCCCTTATTATTTTTTAACTCATCAAAAAAAAAATTTTTTTAATAGAATAGTCGAATATTAAAAAAACAAAACAAAAAAGCTAACTTTTCTACAAAATACACAAAGTTTCAAATAAAGAGATGAATTTTAAATTGAAATGATGAATTTTCCAGCCTGCAATAGGAATATTCAACAAATAAAGATTTGTCAGTCCAGAAATAAAAAAAGGTTTATTTAAATTGTTTGTCTTTCATAAAGAAAACGCACATTTTTTGTGAAAAAAATTTTATTATCAACCCCAAAAGATGCATTTTCAAGAAAATGTTAATTTTCAATAAAAGAGAAGAATTTCCAACTAGATCGATCAGTCTGCTAAAATGGCGACCAGCTATCAACAAAAAAGTTAAATTTTAATTTAAAATAAACCTAATTTGCAAAAAAAGATCATTTTTTAAACCAAAAAGACGGACTTTTAAAACCGAAAGTTTATTTTTATTCAAGAAAGATGAATTTTCGACCAAATAGTTGAATTTTTAAAGAGCACAAAATTATTTTTTAAGTAATATCTTTCCACTTTATAATAAAACGAAAACCAATTTGGACTAAATATATGAATTTTCAAACAAACAGTTTAATTTAAGAATGTAAAATATTAATTTTCGTCAAAGAAAGTTAATTAGGATGAATTTTCTACTAAAAAAAACGAATTTTAAACAAATGATGATCCTTCATTCAAGAAGGAAATAAAAGTTAATTAAAATGGTTTAAATTTTAAGAAAAAGGACGAGATTCTGTGAAACAATTTAAATTCCAACCTGAAATTATGAATTTTAAAAAAGAAAGTTTAACATTTAATGAAAGATATGAATTTTCATCTAAAACGATAAATCTTTAACATAGAAAATTATATTCTAACAAATTAGTTCAGTCGTCAACCCAAAAAGATTAATTTTCAATGAATAATGTAAAAGTTGATGTTTCAACCAAAAAGAAAATGTTTAAAATAATTATTTAATTATTTATTATATTATATTATTATATTATTATATTATTATATTATATTATTAGTAATTATTTTTAATTATATATTTTAAAATAAAAAAATAGTATTATATTAGGGTGGCCACTAAACTTATATATTTAAAATTCCCTATTTGCCCCAGACTATTAGTATTCAAAAACCACAATCTTAATTTTGTAATATTTTTAATATAAAATCTTTGTTAGAAGGAATAAAATAATGTCAAAATAAATTTAAGAAATATATTATCTTTTCCAGTTACTTAAAGTGCCTCTTCCTAAAATTTCCGGTTCAAAAATGCAATTCCTTTTTCCGGATTTGGAATGAAATTCGGGGGCACAGAAAAATCTTTCCATCCATTTTTCGACAACATTACTCAATTCGCTTTTTTGTCCTTCGTATTGCTTTCAAATTAAAATGCTATATGTTGATTTCGTGATTTTTTTTAACGTATGTACCTTAAGGTCAAATAAATTGAATTTGTAAGTCATTTTTATTTTTCAATTTCGCAACAATGACTTGTAAATTCGTTATGCTTTTTGAGATCTTAATTACAAGTTTTAGAAGAAAAAATGCATTAAAATTTTTTCTTTTTTTAAATTTTCATTCATATCACTCTGAAGTATTTGGAATCCACAAAAAATAATTGTTTTTCTTTAATGACAATGACTTTTTGTAAATTTTATTTTAAAACAAATCAAACTACGTTTTTTAGTAACATTTCGTATTTTTTTACCAAATAGCAGAATTTTTAACTAATAAAGAAAATCATTGCACCAACGATGATAGTTAAAAAAAAATGAAATATTTCAACTTTCAACAAAAAAGATAAGTTTTTAAACAGTAAGATTAATTTTTTACTAGAATGACAAATTCTTAATAAAATACATAAATCTCAAACTAACTATTCCAAGTTCTAATTAAAAAATGAAAATTTTCTTTTCTAAGAAAACGAACTTTCAAGAAAATTGTTAAAATTTTAATTGATAAAATAAATTTTCAACTGAAAGAAAAAATTTTCAACCAAAATGGTTTAATTAAAAAAAGTTCATTTTAAGCTAAGAAAGTACACACTTTTAGTCAAAATTAGAATAGTTAAATTATCAGATAAAAAAATTAATTTTCAACCAAAAGAAAAACAAAGTTTTCAACATATTTGTTTAATTTTCAGTGAAAAAGCAGAATTTTTATCGAAAGTATGGAAGCTTTAACCAAAAAAATTAATTTTTAACAAAGTATTATAACTTTGAACCAAAAAAGATGAATTTTCAACAAACAATTTTATAGTTGATATAATAATCAAAAAAGAATATGCATAGTCTAGCATTACATAAGAAACAATTAAATTTATACAAAAAAAAATATACAATGAATGAAATACTTCATTTTCTGGTTAAAAAATTAATTTTTAACCAGAAAAAATAACCGATTGTTAATAAAATCGTTAAATTTTCACCGTAAAAATGAAATAACATCTAAAAAAGAAAAAATTTTGTACAAAAAATATAAAATAATTCAACTTTCCGTTTAGAGAATAATTTTGAATAAAAAAAACAAGGTTTGAACAAAATGTGTAAATTTTGAACCAAAAAGATGAATTTTGAACTAAAAATTTCATTTTTAGTCATACCAAAATATTTTTTAAAAATTGTTAAAGTTTAGCAAAACAGTTCAATTTCAAACAAAACGAAAGAATTTTTAACTAAAATAAATCAATTTAAAAACAAGAAGAATAATTTTCCAAAAAAGTGAATTTTAAAACACGTAGTTCGATGTTGAACTAAAAAGATCAATTTTCACTACAAAAAAAGAATTTTTATAAATTAGTCAAATTTATAACCAAAAAAAGATTATTATTTAACGAAAAAATTAACTCTTAACCATAAGAGACGAATTTTCAAGAAACAATTTCTCTTTGTTTTTAATTCTCTTATATTAATGTCAGACAGTTTTATTTTTTCTTAAATACTTTATATTCCTTTTACATTTAAGTTATTAATACATAATAAATAAATAATAGAGAGAATTATTTTTTAGTCAATCTTTTTTATATGTAAAACCATTTTTCTAGAAGCCGCTTTGTTTAAATTTATATTATTATTTCTTATTTGCTTATAACTAAAAAGTCGAAGAAAAATTAAAAAAAAGGTTTAACAAGTTTTCGGTCTACAGATAATTTAAAAAAATTTTGAATTTAATTCTTTTACATTCTTGAAAGGTTTAGCAAAAAAATTGTGAATACCCAGAAATTGAAAATTTAAATAGAGCCAATTTTTTAAATGTCTGATTTTTGTATTTAATGAAATTACCTTTATAATTTGTGACTTAAGATTTTTTTGTTAGTATTCTGAATACCCAATTATAAATACAGCGATTTATTTTTATTTTGATTGAGGTATTAGTTAAATCTAAATATATAAATTATATTTATTCAATTTCCAAGTTTATTTTTATCTGATAAAAAAATTCCACTTTTGCTAAAAAAATTTTAAACCACAATTAATAAAGATAATTTCATTATTATTTAATTTAAAAAAATTACAAATTTTCGAAAATTAATTAAATAACCGCAAACAAATAATTTATTAAGCTCAATAGAGAACAAAAATTTATTTTAAAAAAATCAAAGCGTCTTTGTAGCCTGGCAATAACATTTTGGTAAGAAGGTCTTTTTCCTCGTTTTGAAGGTTGCTGCGTAAAAAATCTAAGTAGATAAAGAGCACGCCATCAGTATTCCAACCTCAGTAGCAAAAATAGACTTTCTGATTTTGTGGTATGTTTTTAAAAAGACCGTGATGAAGTTCTTCATCATTGCTTTGGTGGCGCTTCCCGTATGTGAGTACACGTAAACAAATAAAATTAATTAAACAAATTATTTTTTATTTCGTATGAATTTAGTTTTACAATCATATTGCTATTTACACAAGCTCAATCATGTACATTCGTCATTCTACGCGATCAGTTTTTATAGTTCCTCTATATTTTGGTGTTAAAAATTTTCATTTTCGTTTTTTTTAAATTATACAAGTGCTATAAGTAAAATAAATATCCGTGAGTAGATTGAAAAAATAATTTTTTAAAAATTTTCTAGAATGCTATAACTTTTCGAACTTTTATCAAAAACAACGCGCTAACGAGCTTGACCTTCAGTTTCCGAATCTGAAAGAGTGTATCAAAGGCCATTGTAGTATATAATTTTTTCAAGTCATCGGACTCGCAGCCAGACACACATGAATACATGCAAACATACATACATTCATAGATACGCTGCCATACTTACCGTCATTTCCAATCATTCCTTTTTCACATCTCTTGCTAATCATCCCTCACCCCCTCCCCACTTGCCCATCTTCCCCTACTTTCCCATTTCTCCCCACTTGCTCATCTTCCCCTACTTTCCCCTTTCTCCATTCCTCATTTCCCCATTTTACCATTTTATCATACTTTCCCATTTCCCCATTCCTTATTTCACCCACTTGTCCATCTTCCTATACTTTCCTATTTATTTATCCCTCATTTCCTCTTATTTGCTTATCTTCCCCTACTTTACCATTTCCCTATCTATCATTTCCCCTCATTTGTCAATCTTCTCCTACTTTCCCATTTCCCCATACCTTATTTTCCCCACTTGTCCATCTCCCCCTATTTTCCTATTTCCCCATACTTTATTTCCCCACGTGCCTCATTTCCCTACTTTCCCATGTACCAATCCCTCACTTCCCCCACTTTCCCATCTTCTCTTCTTTCCTATTTCCCCCCACTTGTCCATCACCCCCTACTTTCTTATTTCTAATGCCTTATTTCCCCTACTTGCCTATCTTCCTCTGCTTTCCTATTTCCCCCATCTCTTATTCCCCTACTCGATCATCTTCCCCTTCTTTCCCATTTGCCCTTACTTGCCCATCTTCCCCTACTTTTCCATTTACCTATCCCTCATTTCTCCGACTTGCCCAGTTTCCGCTACTTTACCATTTTCCAATCCCTTATTTCCCCCACTTGCTTATCTCCCCCTACGTTCCATTTCCCCATACCTCATTTCCCTTACTTGCCTTATTCCCCTTCTTTTCCATTTACCCATCCCTCACTTCCCCCACTTTCCCATCTTCTCCTACTTTCCCATTTCCCCATCCCTTATTTCACTTCACTTGCCCATCTTTCCCTTATTTACCAATTTCCCCTAAAGTTTTCTGTACTCTTCCTTATTTCAAATAATTTTCCCTATTTTCTCTCCCCTTCTTACCCTTAGTTTAATACTGGATCTCTCATTTCCGCCCATTACACTTACTTCCACTCACTTCACCTGCTTGGGAAAAGTACGACGAACTGAGGGACACCTCACCGAAAGAAAAAGAGCTTCTGCTATTCCAGTTTCGCCAACCTCTCGTTTTAAAAATGATCTTCTAACAAAATGTTTTTCTCAATCTCGATCGCCTCAAAAAACGAGCGTTTTGGATCGAGCACCGAGAACTCTTGGTTTTAAAGTTTTAAATACACAAAGCTCTCGCTTTCAGTCACCACGTTCTCATCCTTCCTAGAACTGCTAGCTCTAGAAGTTTCTCCGGGAAGAGGGTCAGAGCATTTGTGACACACACATATACACATAAATATATATTCCAATTGAAGACGAGTCAGGCAGCCCTCAATTTTAACGTTTCAATCCTCCCGAAATCAGTCCAAGGCTTTTTTTAGGCTACCCCAAACACTGGACTGAAAGCGAGAGTTAGGTGTACAGTAAAAATATTTTATAAGGCCGGTTTTGAGGATGACGGTATGTGGAAATAAACCTGTTACAGGAGGCTCAACTTTTGTTTGTTCATTCCTGAGTGACAACAGCCGTACAGTGGGGAAAAGTACATTTTTTGGTTCAAAATACGATTCCGGCTGAACCTGTGGACCTATTTAGATGATTTTTTTAAAGCGGATCAAATTTCAAAGAAAGTTGTTGACCCTGATTTTTATTTAGTTTTTCAATTTTTTGTTTGAGTAAATAAATATGACGAAAAAACTGGCGTGCCATGCACAGCCCGAGCACATACTATCTAGTTGTCCAGCTCATGCGGGAATGACCTACATCCAAAGGCACAATGCGGCACTAAGAGTGCTTTA
>JAAAKG020197534.1:0-16847 GCA_010014905.2 Druon quercuslanigerum
ATGAAGAATAGGTTGAGATAGAAAAGAAAGTATTAAAGAAGATGACATTAGTTTAGGTTTACACAAGAAAATAGAAAAAAAGACGAGGGTATTGAAAAGGATAGGCAGGAATTCAGGTTTACAAAGAAATAAAAAAAAGGACGAGGGTATTGAAAAAGATAGGCGGGAATTCAAAATGGGAGAGAGAGATAGTAAAAGATTGACGTTCAAAAATGAAGGATAGGATGAGATAGAAAAAAAAGTATTGAAAAAGATACATGGGAATTTAGAATGAGAGTGGGAGAGAGAGAGAGAGAGAGAGAGAGAGAGAGAGAGAGAGAGAAAGTAAAATATCAACTTCGAAAAATGAAGAATAGGATGAGATAGAAAAGAAAGTATTGAAAAAGATGACATTAATTTAGGTTTACACAGGAAAATCAAAAAAGACGAGTCTATTGAAAAGGATAGACAGGAATTTAGGTTTGCAAAGAAATAAAAAAAATATGAGCGTATTGAAAAAGATAGGCGTTAATTTAGGTTTACAAAGGAATTAAAAAAAAAGACGAGGGTATTGAAAAAGATAGGCGGGAATTCAGCATGAGAAAGAGAGAGAGAGAGATAGTAAAAGATTGACGTTCAAAAATGAACGATAGGATGAGATAGAAAATAAAGTATTGAAAAAGATACACGGGAATTTAGAATGAGAGAGAGAGAGAGAATATAATATTGTCGTTGGAAAATGAAGAATAGGTTGAGATAGAAAAGAAAGTATTAAAGAAGATGACATTAGTTTAGGTTTACACAAGAAAATAGAAAGAAAGGCGAGTCTATTGAAAAGGATAGACAGGAATTTAGGTTTACAATGAAATAAAAAAAAGACGAAGGTACTGAAAAAGATAGGCGGGAATTTAGGTTTACAAAGAAATAAAAAAAAAGACGAGGGTATTGAAAAGGATAGACAGGAATTTATGTTGACAAAGAAATAAAGAAAAGACGAGGGTATTGAAAAAGATAGGCGGGAATTCAGGTTTACAAAGAAATAAAAAAAAAGACGAGGGTATTGAAAAAGATAGGCGGAAATTCAGAATAAGAGAGAGAGATATAAAAGATTGACGTTCAAAAATGAAGGATAGGATGAGATAGAAAAGAATTCATTAAAAAAAAAAACGGGAATTTAGAATGAGAGAGAGAGAAAGAGAGAGAGAGGGAGAGAGAGTAAAAGATTGTCGTTGGAAAATGAAGGATAGAATGAGATAGAAAATAAAGTATTGAAAAAGATACATGGGAATTTAGAATGAGAGAGAGAGAGAGAGAGAGAGAGAGAAAGTAAAATATCAACGTTGAAAAATGAAGAATAGGTTGAGATAGAAAAGAAAGTATTAAAAAAGATGACATTAATTTAGGTTTACACAAGAAAATATAAAAAAAGACGAGGGTATTGAAATAGATAGGCGGGAATTCAGAATGGGAGATAGAGATAGTAAAAGATTAATGTTAAAAAATAAACGATAGGATGAGATAGAAAATAAAGTATTGAAAAAGATACATGGGAATTTAGAATGAGAGAGAGAGAGAGAGAGACAGAGAGAGAGAGAGAGAGAGAGAGAGAGAGGGTGAAAGAGAGAGAGAAAGTAAAATATTAACGTTGAAAAATGAAGAATAGGTTGAGATAGAAAAGAAAGTATTAAAAAAGATGACATTAATTTAGGTTTACACAAGAAAATAGAAAAAAAGACGAGTCTATTGAAAAGGATAGACGGGAATTTAGGTTTACAAAGAGATAAAAAAAAACGAGGGTATTGAAAAGGATAGACGGGAATTCAGAATGGGAGATAGAGATAGTAAAAGATTGACGTTCAAAAATAAACGATAGGATGAGATAGCAAAAAAAGTATTGAAAAAGATATACAGGGGAATAGAGAAAGAGGGAGAGAGAGGGAGAGAAAGAGAGAGAGAGAGAGAGAGAGAGAGAGAGAGAGAGAGTAAAATATTGTCGTTGGTAAATGAATGATAGGATGAGATAGAAAAGCAAGTATTGAAAAAGGTAGACGTTAATTTAGGTTTACAAAGAAATAAAAAAAGACGAGGGTATTGAAAAAGATAGGCGGGAATTAAGAATGAGAGCGAGAGGGATAGAGATAGAGATAGAGAGAAAGAGTGAGAGGGGGGGGGGGGAGAATTAAAACATTAACGTTAATAGGGATAAGATAGAATGCTAAAAAGAAGAGATTGAAAATGAAAGATTGGAATGTAAATTGACGGAGAAATTGTGAATTGACAGATTGTAATATTGACAGAGAGATAGAAAAAGACTGGCGTATATAGATAAAGGATAAAATAAAATAGATAAGAAATAATTCAAAAATATAGACGTGAATTGAGATGAAAAAAGGGAGAAAAAAAAGTTAGATGTTCATAAACCTACACTAGGACGAGATAAAGAAGAGGGTATAAAAAAAGATAGACTGGAATTAAGATAAACGGAGAGATAGCAAGAGATTGAAAGAGCTAGTACCAAATTGACGTTGACAGACGTAGGATAGGATGAGATAAAGAGGAGGAGATTAAAAAAAGGGGCGGGAATTTAGATGCTCTAAGAGATAGAAAAATATTGACCTGCATAGATAAAGGATAGGATAAGATAGAAAAAAGAAAAATTGAAATCAATAGACGTGAATTTATGTGAACAAAGATATAGAAAAAGATAGATGTTGATAGAAGTAGAATAGGTTAAAATAAGAAAGAGGATGTTGAAAACGATAGAGTGGAATTCAGACCGATAGATCGAAAAAGATAAACAGGAATTTAGATTGACAAAGAAATAGGAAAAGGTTGACATTGAAAGATAGATAAAGTAGGTTGAGATAGACAAGAGTATATTAAAAAAGATAGACCTGGATTCAGATTAAAAGAGAGGTAAGTAAATATTCATGTGAATAGATGGAGGATAGGATGAGATGAGGAAGAAGGAATTGAAAAAGATATATGAGAATTTAGATTGATAGAGAGATAGTAAAATACTGATGCGGATATATAAAGGAGAGGATAGGACAGAAAAAAGATCGGAGATAAGGAAGAGGAGATTGAAAAAGATAGGTGGGAATTCAGATTGACAAAGAGATAGTACAAGATTGACGTTGATAGACTTAGGATAAGATGAGATAAGGAAAAAGAGATTGAAAAAGATAGATGGGAATGAAGATTGACAGAGTAATACTGAAGTGGATAGATAGAGGATAGAATAAGATGGATAGGAAAGAATTGTAAAAGATTATTATTCCTAATATTATTATTATTATTATCATTATTAGTATAATGTATTATTGTGTGCCTCTTTTAAATTAATTCAGCTTCAACCTGAAAAAGACACTTTAAAGTTGGTTGAGAAATTCGACCCCCGGAAGCCAAAGGTTTTCTGCAGTTTTCCTTTCCCTTCGCCAATCCGAGCAAATGCGAGTCCTTAATATTTTTTGTATCATAATTAATTTCTGCAGTACAAAGCTTTTATTTCTTTGACGAGTTGAGAAAAGTGTTTCCTTTTTTGTTTTTAGCTGCCAATATGGCGCAATTGGAGCTGCCAGGGAACCGGACAGAATTTGCAGTTGATCATATAAAGTACAATAGGGAGGGGGGTTGCTTCATCTCACACAGAACACTCGCAATTATTGCTCTTATCGCTGTAATCTGTATAGTTGCTGCAGGATTTGTTGGTGTCCACATTGCTTCTTTTTCAGAGAAGAAAGTAAGCTATACGTACGTATATTAGGGTCGTCCCATTTAAAAAAAATATTTTATGATCTCACTCTCTATTAATTATTATCAATATTTTATTTTAATTATTATCTGCCTTCCTTCCCTATTCAATCCCCCCCCCTCCTGAAGCTTCCTTCACGCCCATACTTCTCCTTCACTTCTTTACTTTCCCTTTCACATATTTCTTAGTTCCTTTCCTAATATCAAACTGCCCCACTTCCCCTCCATTAAAATGCCAGAAAAATTGTTACGAATCAATAAAAAAAAGAATGATTATTAATATTCTCAGGGTTAGAGAAAATGAGGGGAATTTTCCTCCACTCCAGGGGCATTTTCATAAACTTTGTACAGTGTAAAATAATTCAATACAAAAATTATAGAATTTATCTTCGGCCCGCAATTGTTTTTTTTTAACCAGTGAACCAGGAAAATGTTGGAGAGGGGCACTAGGAGCAGTTAGTGGCGATGGTAGGAAGAAGTTTTGGATGGTGAAGTAGGGAGGGGGTATTAATGAGGGTAGGAGAAGTAGGGGTGGAAGATGAAGTAGAGAAAATGGGAAGTAGAAGTGTTGATATTAAATGTGGAGGGGAGTAAGGGTATGGGATAGATGAGAAGTGGAGGACGGGAAGGGAATGGAGAGTTGTGTGAGTAGGGGTGAAGGTAGGAGGAAGTAGCGTAGGGAAGAGGGAGAGAGAATGGAAGTAGCGAGTAAGAGGGGGGTATTCGGGGAAGGAATAAGGGTAGGAGGGAAAGAAGATAGGAGGGAAAGTAGGAGAAGGGTTAATGAGAAATAGGGGTGGAGATAGAACGTGGTGAAGGGAGGGAAAATAATCATAGGAGGAAGAGGAGGAAGGGAGAGAGAAGAGGAGATGGGTTGCTGGGCGGGGAGAAGTATGGGAGGAGGTGAAATAAAAGAACCGATTTTTTCTTTTTATTAAAAAAAATTTGGAGAGTGAGATCATAAAAATTAAAAAAAAATCCAGTGAGCTTTTGGACTACCCTAACATGCATATATCAATTGTAGGAAAAATAAGATTTTGAATTAGTTATCAAATAATTTTTAACAGGCTCACGATCCGTTGGCTTTAATCGAAGAAGGAGAAGACAAAATTCAAGAATCGACAGAAAAGCACACACTTTCACCTTTTGTTTATCCTTTAAGATACAGCATCAGTTTGACACCGATTTTTGTCAACAAAACAGTTTCAAAAATCCATGGTCGAATTGTAATTCAATTTCGACAAAATGACACAGAAAGTTTGAAAAAGTTGATTTTAAATGCTAAAAATATAAATACGGTCAAGTACCGATTGATGAGATTAAGTAAAGAGGCAGAAAATGGTAAGAGCAGAAAGAGAAGGGGGACAGAGGAAGATAATAATTCAACTAATGTTTTGGACGAGGAGGCTGATAATGAGACGAATAGTACGACTATGGATAATTTAATATCTGGTACTTAAATTTTATTTAAAATATTATTATTAATCTTCAGAAAAAACTGAATAAATAATTGTCAGGGCTTAATATTTTTTTTAATAAATGAAATAACAGTTTAATTCAACCAAAAAAGATGAATTTTCAAGAAAATATTCAAATAATCAACCAACAAGTGGATCAACTTCAAACCCAGTATTTGAATCTTGTACGAAAATAATCGCATTTTAATCTAAAAAGATCCATTTCATTACCAATAAGGAATACATCAATTTTTTAATAAAAAAATCATTTTTAACGAAAAAAACTAATTTTTTGAAAATTATCTACATTTTCCAGTAAAGAGATGGATATTCGATCAAGAAAATAAATTATTAAGAAATTAGTTCTAATTTTTATCATGTAGTTGAATTTCGAAGAAGATGAATTTTCCACCAAACAGATGAATTTTTAACCAGAAAAATAATTTTTAAAGAAACATCAACAAGAAACAACAGTTAACATTTTAATTAAACAAGAATTAAAATAAAAATAAATTGCAGTTGAATTCAATCACTTTTCAAAAAACATTTTAAATTTTTAACTAAAGAGATAAATCTTTCAAAACTAAAAAACGATTTTTAAAAAAAGCAGTTTTATACCAAGAAAGAAGAATTTTTAACAAAAGAGATTAAATTTCAACCAAACAGTTAAATTTTCAACTAAAAATCGATTTTGAATCAAAAATGGAATAGTCATATTTTTAAGTAAAAAAATTAATTTTCAATAAAAAAGGCATGTTTAAGAACTTAGTTGAATTTTTTTTTAAAGAAATTAATTGATAATCAAGAAAGTTAATTTTGCATTAAAAAAACAGATTTTTCAACAAAATTGTTAAGTCCTGAACCAAATATTTGAGTTTTTAACTAAAAGTAATTTTTCAACAAAAAAGGGAATAGTGAAATTCTCAATTCGAAAAATTAAATTTTAATAATAAATAAACTTTCAACAAAAATGATAAATCTTGAACCAAAAAAATTAATTTTTAAGAAAAAAAAAAAACAACTTTCAACCACATAGTTGAATTTTCAACCCAAAAAGAATTAATTCTGAATTCAAATTTTAATAGTTGATATTTCGAACAAAAAATATTTGTAATCTGAATCCCTGAAATAAAAAAAATTTATTTTAACAAAACTGTGGCATTGTCAACCAAACGAGATAAATTTAAAAAAAAAAATTAAACAAAAAAGTGGTTTCCAACTAAAAAATATTTTTTCACTAAATGAAATAAAAAATCGTAAAAAATCTGGAATTTTCATTTAACGAAGAAGATTTTTCTACAAAACAGTTATATTTTTATACGGAAAATATGGACGTTCAACGAAACGATGATTTTTAAACAAAAAATTAAAATTTTCAACAAATAATTAAATTTTTCACCAAAATATATTTTTCACTCAACGAAAAAAAATTATAATTACAAATATTTAATTTTTAATTCAAAAAGGTGAAATTTCTAAAAAATAGTTAAATTTTCAAGCGGAAAATTAAAATTACGTGAAAAGTTTATTCCCAAACAAAAAATCTAATTTTCAAACAAATAGTAAAATTTTCAGCTCAGGAATATTATCTACTCAACAAAGAATAAAATTTTGTTCAAAATGTGGAATTTTCAGATCAAAAAGAATAATTTTTTATAAAACTGTTGAATTTTCAACTAAAAATCAATTTTGAACCAAAAATGGAATAGTCGTATTTTTAGGTAAAAAATTAATTTTCAATAAAAAAGGGATCTTTAAGAACCTAGTTGAATTTTTGTTTCAAACAAATAAATTGATAACCAAGAAAGTTAATTTTGTATAAAAAAACACATTTTTCAACAAAATGGTTGAATCCTAAACCAAATATTCGAGTTTTTAACTACAGTAATTTTTCAACCAAAAATGGAATAGTTAAATTCTCAGTTTGAAAAAATTAATTTTCAATAATAAATAAATTTTCAATAAAAATGATGAATCTTGAAAAAATTAAAAAAAAAAATACTTTTTACTTATATATATATTATAATATATATAAGTAAAAAATATAAATTAAAAAAAAAAACTAAATTATATGAAAAAATTAATTTTAGAGATAAAAAAACTTTCTTCCACATAGTTGAATTTTCAACCCAAAAAGAATTAATTCTCAATGCAAATTTTAATAGTTGCTATTTGGACCAAAAAATATTTTTAATCTAAATCACTTGAATAAAAAAAATTAATTTCAATAAAAGTGTTGCATTGCACATGGATTTTAAACTTAAAAGTTGTATTTTCAACCAAAAAGGAAAATTTTTCTATCAAAAGAGATAAATTTAAAAAAAAATTCAACAAAAGAGTGTTTCCCAATCAAAAAATATTTTTTCACTGAATGAAAAAAAAATCATAAAAAATCTTGATTTTTTATTTAACGAAGACGATTTTTTTACCAAAAAGCTATGGAAAATAATAAATCATAGTTATTACAAAATATGAAAGTTTAAAGAAACAATGATTTTCATACAAAAAATTAAACTTTAAAACAAATAATTAAATCTTTCACCAAAATATATTTTTCACTCAACAAAAAAAACAAATTTTAATTAAAAATGTAAAACTTTTAATTCAAAAAGGTGAAATTTCGAAAAAATTGTTGAATTTTCACACGGAAAATATTAAAATTACGTAAAAAGTTACTTTCTAAACAAAAAATCTAAATTTCAAATTTGTTTTTTAATTTTCAACTTTAATTTTAATTTTAATTTCATTTTTTGCTCAACAAAGAATAAAATTTCATTCAAAATGTGGAATTTTCAAACCAAAAAGAATAATTTTTTACAAAAAAGTTGAATTGTCACTCGGAAAATAAAAAGTTTCAACAAAAAGTGGATTGAAAACTAAAAAAAAATTAATTTGCGAACCAAATAGTTGAATTTTTAACCCAAAAATAATAATTTTTAACTTAAATGTTAATTTGCAACTAAATAGTGGAATTTTCATCTAAAAGGGATGGTTTTTTTAGGATTTAAAAAATACACATATTATAACTAATGTCATTTCAAATAAAAAATATTATTTCTTTAAAAAATATTAAAATTCACAAAAAAAAACATTAATTTTAACCATGTTTTTTTTATTGAATTTTTTCTGACCGCCGCTCCTTACCAATTTTTGGAAAATGATTTCATTTTAATAAAAAAGGCTTTTTTCGGGAAAAGCTTTCTCTACAACTTTACTGTTTCTGTATTTTAAAAATAACTAAATAATCTTAAAATATATTTATTTGCCTAAAATTTTGTTGCTTACAAAAAATTGTTATAACGATTTATAGCCATCGAGGAAGCCATAGAAGCCACAGAAAAAATTTCTTTTAAAATTAGAAACAGTAGAGTTATCGAGAATGTTTTCCTGGAAAAAATAAGCCGTCCTTTATTAAAATACAATCATTTTTTAAAAATTGGTAAGAAGCGACGATCACAAAAAAAATTTAGTTGCAAAAAAGAGGGTTAAAATTAATGTTGTGAATTTTAATATTTTTTATAAAAAATAAGGTTTTTTATTTGGATTACCATCAGTTAGAATATTTTGATTTTTAAAATCATAGAAAGACTATTTTTTCGGATATCTGATTTTTGACACGACAACTACCTTAAGGCTGCCGCTATACCCACGCGTAGCCTTGAAAGTTTTACAAGTTTCATTGGCCAGGCTGGACAACGGATTGCCATTCCACCAATCCCAGGCCGTCACCAGTTGTCGTCCATTTTTATTTTCGCGTCTTCTTCTACAACTTTAGAAACTCGGGTCAAATAATTCAGTTTCTGTTTAATTAGAAAAACGAGGAAAATATAAAAAATTTTGTTTATAAATTAATATTTATATAATCCCACTTTTTGATGTTGGATTACAAGAAGTCTGTTTGTCGAAACAAGGAAGATTTTAGGCCCTGATAATTTCTGTCAATTAGAAACCCCGATAAGTGTATACCTTTGAAGGAAATGTTGACGATAAGCTTACCCGTCTGGTGTTATTATCAACTGTTATGCTTCAGGAACTTCGGAAGGGGTAGTCGGAACTCCCACAACTCAAGTGTCTGATGGAATTACCATTCCCTCAAACTCGGAGAAGCTGTCGGAAGGGGCTATCGAGAACGGAACTGTCTCTGACAGCGATAACGATAACGATAACGGTAACGATAACGTTAACGTTAATGAGAATAATAACGAATCACTCCCTTCAGGGAGTAATAATAATACCTCTCAAGAAAAGGGGACAGTCGAAAAAAATGGAGAGGGGGTGGAAATTAGGAGATATGATGAAAATCTGGTTGCTGAATTAGGCAACGAAACATCGAAAGAAACTGGAATTAGTAAATACGAAATCGACCAAGTGGGTGAGGTTCATGTTATTCACCCGGCAGCGCCTCTAGAAAAGGGCAATTATTCTTTGGAAATTGAGTATGAGGTTCCATCCAATACCTGTGCTATTTCTTTTTCAAATTTTACTTCCAGTGGCCAATCTAGGTAAGAGATGAATTATTTTATTAATAATGCAAATTCATTGTTTTATTGGTCGTTAAACTCTATTTTCTCTAAACTGGAGAACCTTAAGGCAGTGTTCCCAATTTTGGGATCTTTTGGAATTGCGCATGCGTCATACCAACAAATTCATTGGTT
Organism: Druon quercuslanigerum; assembly: GCA_010014905.2. NCBI lineage: Eukaryota > Metazoa > Arthropoda > Insecta > Hymenoptera > Cynipidae > Druon > Druon quercuslanigerum. Next base: position 9,845 of record JAAAKG020197534.1, read on the forward strand.
AGCGTTGGCACGATTTTAAATTGAAAGAAAAGAATAACTTTTATCACCAATATAAATTTAAAATAATTTTTAATATCTGTATGCACTTTGTAATTATTCTTGTTGATAAACAATGAAAAAAAAATCATTTCAAATAAGCGCACCAACAGTGAAAATTCGGTTCTAGACACGACGCATGCGCAATATAAAAAAACCCAAAAATTAGCTATAAAAACAATAAATAAATAAAATAAATAAAAGAAACAAAACAAATAGCAAATAAATAGAAAATTAATAGTAAATAAATAGCAAAGAAATAGCAAATAAGTAAAATATGAATAGCAAATAAAAAGCAAACAAATAGCGAATTAATAGCAAATAAATAGCAAATGAATAACAAATAAATAGCAAATAAGTAGCAAATAAGTAGCAAATGAATAATAAATAAATAGCAAATAAATAATAAATAAGTAGCAAATAAATATTAAATAAATAGCTAATAAATAGCAAATAAATAGAAAATAAATAAAATTAATAGCAAATTCATAGCAAATTAATAGAAAATAAATAGCAATTTAACAGCCAACAAATAGCAAATTTTTAGCAAAAATAGCAAATAAATAGCAAATTAATAGCGAGTTAATAGCAAATAAATAACAAATAAATATCAAATGAATAGCAAATAAATATAAAAAAAATACTAAATAAATAGCTAATAAATAGCAAATAAATAGAAAATAAAAACAAATTAATAGCAAATAAATATCAAAAATATCAAATAAATAACAAATAAATACCAAATAAATGACTAATAAATAGCAAATTAATAGAATATAAATAGCAATTTAACAGCAAACAAATAGCAAATTATTAGCAAAAATAGCAAATAAATAGCGAATTAATAGCGAGTTAATAGCAAATAAATATCAAATAAATAGCAAATAAATAGCAAATAAATACTAAATAAATATCAAATGAATAGCAAATAAATATCAAAAAAATACTAAATAAATAGCTAATAAATAGCAAATAAATAGAAAATAAAAACAAATTAATAGTAAATAAATATCAAAAATATCAAATAAATAACAAATAAATACCAAATAAATAACTAATAAATAGCAAATAAATAGAAAATAAATAATAATAATAGCACATTCATAGCAAATTAATAGAATATAAATAGCAATTTAACAGCAAACAAATAGCAAATTATTAGCAAAAATAGCAAATAAATAGCGAATTAATAGCGAGTTAATAGCTAATAAATAGCAAATAAATATCAAATGAATAGCAAATAAATAGCAAATAAATACTAAATAAATAGCTAATAAATAGCAAATAAATAGAAAATAAATAAAAATAATAGCAAATTCATAGTAAATTGAAAGCAAATAAATAGCAAATCATTAGCAAAAATAGCAAATAAATAGCGAATTAATAGCGAGTACATAGCAAATAAATAGCTAATAAATAGAAAATAAATAGAAAATGAAAACAAATTAATAGCAAATAAATTTAAAATAAATAAAAATAATAGCAAATTCATAGTAAATTGAAAGCAAATAAATAGCAAATCATTAGAAAAAACAGCAAATAAATAACAAATTATTAACCAATTAATAGAAAATAAATAACAAATTATTAACCAATTAATAGCAAATAAATGGCAAATAAATAGCAAATAAATAGCAAATAAATTTTGGCACCAAAGATCATTTTTGTACGCTTTTTATAAATTCAAATTGTTTCTTGCACATAAAATACCACTTTATACTGATAATTAGATGTTTAAATAAATTGTTTTAACAATTTACTATTGTTTGTAGCAATGTTCTCATAGAACAGAGTTAGAAAGTTCCGTTTTTTTTCAAAAAATTTCCCACTTTTGGTCCAATTTTCAAATAGAGGGAGGTTTTAGTTAAATAATTTTAACAATAAGTTTTATTCAAAATATTAATTTTTTTTAAAAATATTTTCTCAGAATAATGCTCGAAAGTTGTAGCTTACAAAAAAATTTACTTTTTGTACAAATTTTAATTAAAATAATTTAAATAATTAATTGATGTCAAAAAAATTAATTGTTTGATGAATAATATTTCATTTGAATGATGCTAGAAAGATGCGGATTTTTCTAAAATTTCTGGTTTTTTGTCCAATTGTAAATTGGAATGATGTAATAATTAATTCACGTTAAAACAAATAAGTGTTTAAACAATTTATTATTATTTTGAATAATATTCTTTTTGCCTAATGGTAAAATTTTAAGGTTTTGTCTTAAATTTTCAAATGTTTGTCTATTTCTCAATAGGAGTGACTTAATATTTAATTATATTCAAAAAAAAATTGTTTAAAAAATATATTTTTCTTTATGCCAGAAAGTTGCGGTTTTTCCTATAATATTTAACTTTACTTTGCCTTTTTAGTTATAAAAAAATAATAAGTCAACCTCAAGAAAATAAATAAATAAATTAAATAGTATTATTGCTTTAGGTAAATCATTTTCGCTCTTTTCCCAAAGTTAACAAAAGTATAGAAAAGTTGAAAGCGCAAAAGAAAACATTTTTTATTGCAAATATTTTAATATCGGGTGGGGGGGGGGCTGACTTTTTTCGAACTGCAATTTTCTAGCATCATTCTGAGAAAATATCAACAATAATAACAAATTGTTTAAATAATTTATTTACACCTCTAGTTATTTGTATAATATTTATCATGTATTTATTATAATAACTTTTTCACTTATTTGCAATCCGTAATTTTATAACTTAAAAATTTTCGAGTGCCAATTTTATTTCGGAAATTATTTATTATAGAAAATTTACAAAGTCGAGAATATTATAAAGTCTTCTGGACTTTAATTCTTCAGGAATTTTTAATTTTTGCAAATTTTATAATAATGAGATTTTTCTATTCCGAATATTTAATTTTCCGCAAATTTTATTGTTGAAAAGTTTATTTTCTAAAAACTATGTATAAGAATATTGTAATTAATTTTTTCATACAAAAAACTAGTTAAACAAGATAATTGAAAAATAAAACTCTTTAGTCCAGAACTCATTGGAAAAAGGCAGAGATCTTTTCATTTAGTTTTAATGGATAGAAAATCGAGTTTGCCGTTTATTACTCCTGACAAGAACAAAACTTTTAATTTCAATTTCAGAACTTTTCGTACTATTTAAGCCAACTTTAGATGATCTTCAGCTCAGATAATAATTTATATAATATTTCTACCATAGTAACAATTATTAGTTAAATTTAATTTTTATTTTATTTTAAGATATACAACTTAATTAGTTAAAACAGATATTAATCCTGAATAAAAAAATAATATTTTTCCTACTTTTAAAAAAGATAATTTAATATAATTAATTCCTAAATTTTTTAAAGGTCCACTGTTTTTAATTTTAATTTTAAAAGATAACTTCTTAAAGTATACAAAAATCAAAATGTTGAATTTTGGGATTAATATCTGTTCTTTTGTGAAATTTAAATTGTAAATGCGAAAGTTTAGCAGTGAAAAGAAAAGAATTTTAAAAGTATTTTTGCACTTTATTTTAAAAGATGGTTAATGGCAACTCAGCTGAAACCTATGAACTCGCATCGACTTTTTCCTATTTTTGATGACATAAAATTTAAGGCTCGTTTCTCCCTGTCTGTGTCACGTCCCAGAGAAATGAGAGTCCTCTCGAACATGCCACTCAAGATGTCGAACGACTCGTAAGTAGACTTCACTGGGGAAAAAATTGCTGCATTTTATTTCAATTCTTTAAAGAAGATTCACTATTACTTAAACTCTTTATTTTTTAATTTTCATTAATTATAGTTCATAATCATTAATAATGTACAATAATTTCGGAAATTATCTACAAGGATAGTCGGAGCGATGCTAGAAATCACTGATGACTTTCAAAAACGATACCTTTGACAGAAACAAAACTAGAAATATGAAATTTATAGGGCGAAATATCTTAAATGTTATCTTCAATTAAAGCTGAGAAAAGTTAAAAAAATTGCACAAGTTTTTGAGTTATGACTCAACTACAATTTTTTTATGGCCCTTTGATATGGTTCATCTCCATTGTGTAAAAACTCTTTATTATTTAAATAATTCCGATCATAATGTACATTATTATTCTTAACTAATGAATTAATTATCTAAATTATTAAAAGCAATTAGTGTATAATAAGATATGTTATAAATAAAAAATCATTTTGAACAGTTCCGATGGCCAAGTCGTCGATATTTTTGAAGAGACTGAACTACTCTCTCCTCACAATTTAGCTTTTATCGAAGGCAACATTCAGTTCATTGTAAAAACCGACTACGGTGAAAATAAAATCCCAATAAACTTTTGGGGAGATTCAGAAAGAAAACTGGAAATGGCATATATTATGGATAAAATTGATGTGGTATTGGACAATTTTGTCAGTTTGTTCAACAACACTTATCCTATAAAGAAAATCGACGTGATTGGTCTCCCTATGATGGTAGATGGGACGGGAAGCCCCGGATTGATATCAATCAAGTGAGTCCTTTTCATTTCAAATTTTCCAGTCCGAATCTAAATTATTTCACGAAAAAGAATTACAAGAAGAATCTTTTCTTCCTGAATTAAGAGAGTTGGTTGCAATTTAGAAATATTTGGAAAACTTTGCTTTTAGAGAAGAACTCTTTTATGTTGATGATAAGTCAGCTGTAGTGATAAAAATGAATGCCATCAAGAATTTAATTCATCGAGTTGGTGAACAATGGTTGGGTGGATTAGTCAACACTCAAAATTGGACGGATTCTTGGCTTTTGGAAGGATCTCTTATCTATTTCAGCCACGCACTTCTTAAGGAAGCAAGTCATTTATGCATTCTTTGACAAGGTCTTACTATATTCGTTTCATATTTAGGGAACAACAAAGATATCTTCAAGATTGTTAAATTTTTATGCGAAAAGAAACATTTTTCCAAGACGGTTACTTTATTAGGGAACAGCAAAAATCTTTAAAGATTGCTAATATCTTATGAAACAACAGACACTCAGAAGAATTTTCTGTTGTATGAGAAGGATGCTTCTTAATGCAAATGGAAGCTTCTCTTAAATTTAAAGTTCAAAGAAGTTTCATTTGTCTCAAAAAGAATCTTTTTGCAGCAAACAGCATCCTTTTTGCGATAAACTTCACATAATCTCGCTCACAAACAACTCTTTTTGTGTTAAAAAGATATTCCAGTGGTTCAAACAAAACAGACAATAGGACGATGCACTTGTTTCAAGATAACTTTTTCTCTGAGTGGACACTTTTACAAAACTGTTACTTTTAGAAAACAAAAAACAATTTTACAGAATCCTTAATTTCTTAGGCAACAGCAAATAACGAACAACAAATATTTTTTCATAATTGTTGCTTTCTTAGGGAATAATAAGCATTATTTCGAGATTGTTAATTCCGTGTGAAACGATAACCGTCTTTCCATGATTCTTAATTTTTTGCAGAAAAGAGCAAAAAGTTTTCTAAGATTCTAACTTTCGGGTTGGTATTTTATATTGATACATGATTTTATATCAGTTTAACGTTTAGGAAATAAAAAACACGTTTTCAAGATTCTTAAATTCTTAGGGAACAAAAAACACTTTTAGTTTTATACAGAAGGAAAAAAAACCCTTTTTTAAGATTGTTGCTTTCTTCAAGAACAACGGACATTTTTCAATGATTGTTACATTTTTAAGGAAGAACACTTTTCAAAGATTATAACTTTGTTAAGGAACAAAAACACCTTTAAAAAAGTTTTACACTTTTAGGGAACAATAAAGAATTTTTAGAGGTTGTTAATTTCTTGTAAAACAATAAAGATCTTTCCATGATTCTTACTTTTTAAGAAACCAACAAAAAAGTTTCTAAGATTATTACTTTGGGGCTAATGCTTTATATTGAAACATGACTTTAGATTCGTTTAAAATTTCGAAAATAAAAATTACTTTTCAAAGGTTGTTCTTTAACAGTACAGTTGTTCTTTAACAGTACACATCTTTCCGTGATTGTTATTTTTTCAGAAAGGTACAAAACAATTTCCGAAGATTATTACTTCCGGTTTGGTATTTTATACTGATTCATGATTTTACATTAGTTTATAATTTAGGAAATAAAAAACACTTTTTCAAGATTCTTACATTCCTAAGGAATAAGAAGCACTTTCCCAGGATTTGTACATTCTTAGGGAACAGAAAATGAGAGACGACAAATATTTTTCTAAGATTGTGACTTTTTTAGGGAACAATAAATACTTTTTCAAGAATACATATATTAATTTATCATGGAAGAAAAAATAAGTTTCTAGATTGTTAATTTCTTGTGAAACAATGAAATTTTTTCCCAGATTGTCACTTTCTTAGAAAACAACAAAGATTTTCGGAAGATAGTTACGTTTGGTTTGATATTTTATCTTTATATAATATTACTTTTCTAAGTTTCTTACTTTTTTCAAGAACAACAGACATTTTCACAACATTTTAATTTTCTCAGGGAACACTAAACAATTTTTTAATATTGTTGCTTTGTTAAGGAACATGAAACAATTTTCAAAGATTGCTTGTTGCTTAGGAAACAACAGACACTCAGCGAAGATTGCAACATTTTTAAAGGAAAAAGAAAATACTTTTCCAAGATTCTTAAATTCTTGGGATATACCAAATACTTTTTCGAGATTGTTACTTTCTGACGGAACAAGAAACGCTTTTCCAAGACTTTTTCATTCTTATAGGACAATAAACCCTTTTAAAAGATTTTTTATGAGACAGCAAACATCTTTTCAAGATTGTTACTTTCTCAGGAACAACATTTTTCCAAGATTACTTCTTGCTAATGAAGGGACAAGAAAATACTTTTTCAAGATTCTTATTTTCTTGGGATACACCAAACACTTTCTCAAGATTTTAACTTTCTTAGGAAACAACAAACATTTCTAGAAGATTGTTAATTTCTCAGGAAACAACAAAGCACTTTTCCAAGATTCTTTATTTTATGGGACACACCAA
>JAAAKG020197545.1:0-23920 GCA_010014905.2 Druon quercuslanigerum
GGTTGTGAATCATTGTAAAAAATCTGTTTATAAATTGGGCTAAAGTTGCTATTTTCCAATCTTATCAAGTCTTGAGCGAACATGTATTTGTTATGTTTGTTAACTATGTCCCCAATTTGACCTTTAAGGTTGGAGCCATTTAGTTCAGTCAAATTGTGATTTATACCCGCACCTTCCAGGCATCTTATAAGCTGACCCAGCCAACTATATTTGAAGTTATTGCTTTGTGCGAATTGAGCCAATTTTGCATACAGATTTTGGGGTAACGCGAATCATCCATATCGAAGACATGTGCCGCCCAGTTCAACGCCATTTTTATAATTTGACCAGGCACACAGGTTAATCCCAATTCTAATCTGACTGTAAAGTCCGGTGTATTTCTTGGCAAACGGATAAGATTCTTGAAGGAACGAACCTGTACCTTTTCGTACACTTCTAAGTACTTCAAACCAATAATATGAGCCACATAAAATAAGATACACTTTATAAGCGCTTCCTGTATTTTAATAATAGAAGGCCAGTAGGAACATTTGGTTCGGATTAAAATGTTGTAGACCGCTGCCGAGCCTAGGTTAGCTCGTCTGGCTGCAGCCTGAGCTGCCAAACAGAACAGTCCTGATCTAGAGAAAATCGTACCAAGGTAATTAAAACAAGAAACAAGAAATTTATTTAAATTGCAGTATTTCTTCAGGGCATTGAGCTTTCTCATAGCATCAATCTTGGATTCGGCTAGAATAACTAAATCGTCTGCATAAATTAAAACCATAATATCTTTGTCATAAAAAATTCTGAGACCGACCAAACCTTTTCCCCTGAAGAAAATCTCAATTTTAGAGATGAAGGAGTTAAATATTATGGGAATCAAAATTTCACCCTGCAGGATTCCCTCCGTAATAGGTAACTCATCTGAGAGTCTATCCTCAACCCTTACGCGAGTTGATGCTCTTTCATATGGACTTTTCAGTATCCTAATTATTTTCGAGCTAACGCCTAAATCATGGAGTTTTGTCCAAATGAGGGCATGATTGACAGAAGGAAACGCCCTTGAAAAATCGCTTAGTATGGCATAGAAGTGTCTGTTTTTTTGTAAATATATCTGTGAGATTACGGCCAAATTAAAAATATTATCGACACATTCTCGTTTCCGGCGAAAACCCGCTTGCGCTTCCGGGATAATTTAGCAGAAAGACTCCCATTTCTCTAATCTGGCTAGCAAAATCTGAGTGAAAATTTTTAAAACGGAGTTTAGAAGAGCTATCGGTTTAAAGTTATTGGGGTCAGAGAGATCATGTTTTTTATGAAGCATATGTGTCAAAGCTATTGCCCAATCAAGTGGCAAGTATTAATTTTCAAATATTTGGTTAAAAAGTGACTCAAGATACAAGAGCCAATTAGGTGGAAAATTTTATTAAAAACTATTTGAGATCTGAGACGTTCCTGGGGCTTTATTCGATTTTATTTTGTTGATTGACAGCATAATTTCGTTTGTTGTAATGCTACTATCTAATAAAGGATGTCGAAAATCCGTAAATAAGGATGATGACAGGTATCTCTGCGGGAGTGTAGAGCGGATATAATTTTCTCAATATTTTGTGGTGAGGACATTTGATTTGATTTTCCGTCCATTAAATTTATTCGCGATTTGATTTAGTCTCTTTGGAAAAGTAAGCCCTGCTTGAATTTTTTAACTCACTATGTAATATAATTTTAGCTTGCTGACAATCACTATCGAACCAGGGCTTGACACGCTTATGTTGGCCAAACAAATTTTTCTCTCTTTATACATATCAACTAATTTTGCTAAAATTTTGCTAAAATTTTGCTAATTTTGTTAAAATTAACTTTAAGCTTATTTGATAAATAGAGTTCATTCGAAAACCTTTCCCGCTTGCTATTATCCCACTTAAGGTAGGACGATGACTTATTTTTGTTTACTTTTGGAATGCCAGGTTGTCTAATCGAAGCAGGAAGACAACATGAGGACACCAAGACAGGAAAATGATCTGAAAGGGGTACAGAGTCATCCACCCTCAGGTCACTTATTGAACTTAGCGCCTCAGAATTGCACCAAATAAGATCATTTATGCTTTTTCCCCCTGCTTTCACAAACGTGAATTTGGCAGGAAACCCTACGCTACATTTAAAATCGCCATAAATAATGGTAGCAACATTATTAAATTTATCTGATAATGCGCTCAAGGTTTCTTCAAATAATTCTAAAGTAACGTCGATATCTACCATTGGATTAAAATAACAAATTTCCACAATGAAATTCGTCCTTTTAATATGAGTGAATCGTACCATGATACAGTATTCCGTTTTATCAATAAGCTTGCAATTTAAATAGGCCTACCTCTTGACTTTTCTTTTAGAGCATTAGAAACAAAATAATGACCTTTATGCGTTACATGAATATTTTTTGGTTCCTCAGTCAGCCAGGTTTCGACGATACCTATTACATCAAAATTATCTAAAGTAATGCTAGAGTTTAAAAATCTTACGTAACAATCACAATTCCAGAAGATAAATTGTGAAGTATTTGCGACTAGTATATCAGTGTCCATGTTCCTTAGTTTTTTTTAATTCTTTTTTTTTGACGTCCGTCCAGAATGCTCCGAATGAGAGGAGGGAACACATCCGTCTGACTGTTAAGGTTAGTGGTAGGGGATTCCGAGCAGTGCTTCCAGGTCTGGGGATTTTTCTTCACATCTGAGGAAATTTTTGCGGATCTGCGATTTCTGAAGAATTTAAGGAAATTTGTTTAAAATCTGAGGATTTTTTTAATTGATCATTTTATTTTAATTTTCATGAATAAAAAGCAATTGGCTGGGATGTCTAGTGATAAAAAAATGAACGTACAATCAAGCAATAAAACCATAGAGTTAATACAGATAGAGGCAAAAAGCCATAGGCTGCTCTGTAAGCGGGACCGTCCGCCTCAAGTTCGCTGAGAGAGAAAGAACAGAGCGCCTCCAGTGCTCTTTGCTGTCTTCGTCGCACATCGACGTCTACAGCGCATGCGTGACCAACGACTCTGCTGCTTGAAACAGTCTAATGTGGGGAGAGGCATAACAGAATAGAGATTACTGTATGCATAAGAGTGAGGTAAATGTCGGGTTCGCTGATTCTCTTTCTCTCTCTCTACCACGGGGACGGCTCCCAAGCTGGCTTGTTGCCTCTATCTGTATTAACTCTATGAATAAAACCCTGGCCGTGGAAGTGACACACAATAGGATTGGTGCACAAATTTTCAACCATCAACGGCAACTGACTCGGTTTCCCAACCCCCCAATCATATTGCAGGATTCTTCACTCTCGGCCGGACTAATATCCGCAGCCTACGCCCATCCATTATTTTACTGCTTTCTTGAGATTAAATGAAAAGAGATAAAGATCATTACCTACGAATACTCGTTACATTGCGCTTGTGTCTTGTGATGGTGTCTGATGATAACTTGAGTCTTTAGTTGAGTTAAGTAAATACTAATTGTAGTAATGTAAAAAAAATTGTAATTAAATATCTTTTACTGCACGATTTAAAAAATAAAATGGCATATTTGGCTACAGAAGAATATTTACACGAATATTTTGTAGTTTTCGCAAGTATTTTTGTGTATTTGATATTGCTAGGTATTTTGACCAATTAAGTATTTGAAGTTGTGTAAGGGAAATCTAAGATAGCTACATGCCGAGGGACAAAATATAATAATAATTGCATTGGGCATAACATTTTTTTAATAAGTTGGAAAAAAATTATTTAGCCTAATACGTGTGTTTAGATATTTAGGGTACCTTTTCACGGAGTTCGAATTTAAATTTTTCATTAAAATAGTATTTCACATAGGGTTTGCATCTAGGTTCTTGACCAATCACATTCGCCGTAAACCAAAAAGGTAACTAGAAATAATTCCTATGTAAAATATTCATTCCTCAATTAATTCAGAATCCATGGTCTGTGAAAAAGGTACCCTTATGTTTATTTTTTTAAATCTATTCAATTGAAGAATACAATTAATAATTTTGTTAGTTATAACTTTATTTTTTAATTGAACAGATTTTGAAAAATAAAAATATATATTTATGGTGAACAATAATTTTTGTTTACAAGTTATTAAAAAACAAAAAGTATCGCCCCTTGCAATTCGTAATATTACTTGGCCCTCGGCGTGAAGACATCTTGCGAACTGACGTCACAACTTGAAATACTGAATTGTGCTGCGTAGCCGACATGATTCGTAAGCTTTGCGCATGTCTCGTATAGTGAACTTTCATTTTCAATTCATTTTCGTAGTTATATTCATAAAACTGCGTATGATTAATGTAATACTGCAACTCAAAAAGCTATTACAACTTGAATTGTTTATAATAAAACTATTAATTGCTTAAAAAATTAACTTTTGAAACCTGAAGAAATCTGAAGAATTTTTTTGAATTGGTATGAAGATTTTCTGAGGAAACATCAGGGAGAGCTGAAAATTTATTTTTTTGCCACCTGGCAGCACTGGGATTCCGAGGCCTTACGCTTAGAGTTACATCCAGAGGTCTCTCTTCCCGTTGGATCCTCTCCATCTCTGATCCCTTCAGCATCCCGAATCATTTTCTCCAGCAAATGCAGTTCCGTGCAATTGAATCTTATGCCCTCCGCATAAAGAAGATTGTAACTCAAAGAAGTTTTGAGGCCATACCCTCGTGCTCTTTTTAAATATGGAAGTAGAGTCTGTCTTTCCTCCTGGACTTTTTTTGTATAATCTTCGGAAACAATTATTCCAGTACCACGAAGTTTCTTCAAATGGGCCAATATGAGCTTTTTATCTTTGAATGAGCGAAGCTGGATCAAGATAGGACGAGGCCTATGGGACATCTCTCGCTTTTTACAACCTAGACGTCTAACCGAATCTATTTCTTCCATTTGAAGATCAATGTTGAGATAATATCTAAAAATCCGACAAATTACGCTCTCCTGATTTTCCTCGTCCTCCTCAGTAACTCCAAACACGATGAAATTGTTATTTGTGAGAGTTCGGTCCATAGCCTCTATTTTTCGGTCCTGCTCCAAGATAATGGATTTTAATTTTTCTTGTTCGTTTTTGAGTACCTTATTTTCGAGTGTGGGCTGGTCAACTTTATTGTGCAGAGATGAAAGAGAGGTTTCCAACTTTCCGAATCTTTGCATCAGTAGCTCGAATTTGTCATCAGCCATATTCAAAGTCATTTGGATAAACGTAAATACGTTAGCACTACGCAATAGAAATGACGATAAGCAAATACAGGAGCCGGCTGGAGAAATGTAAGCTTTACACAGGGAAACGTGAAAGATTACACAAACTATTTTTAGAGGCTAATTTATTATAAAAAGTAACTGAACTGCATCCAAAATTCACTCATTTATTTTACAGCAATGACCGTTAAATCACAAGAAACACATTGTAGAGAACATCGCGCAAGAATTACCAGTACAAACAATCGAAAGTTTGACGAGCGAAATAAAATGCGACCGACTACCATACTGGCTCAGTGGCCAAATTCCTGCATAGGAACCGTCAAGATTACATGTACAGTTTCATGTGCAGGTACAAGAACATGTACGATGTACAACATGTACAAGAACATGTGCAGTATCCTCCGAGGTTCCTGTACATGAAGTTTTAGCTGGGAAATATGAAATACTCTATCGGTACGTTAAATACGTAAAACTGAATTAGCTACAGGTACATCCAGCCAAAATGCGAACACACTTCCGCCTGAGATGGAAGAATTTCAGGAGCTGGCAGCGGAAATCAAGAAGCTCAACGAACTATGCAACCTAGGTAAGATGTTGAGGCTAGTTAAAACCTTAAATACTCAGCTGGCTACATGGAATAACGAATTTGATAGACTTAAAGTTTTTTCTGATTCAATGCAAAATGATAGAAACTAGTAGGACAATTCACTCATTATCAATAGGACATTGGAATGCCAATGGAATCAGAGGCAATTACAGGAAACTTACGCAATTTGTAAGAGACCACAATGTAGACATTATGTTAATAAATGAGACCAAATTGGTTCCAAACGTTAATTATAATATGGCAGTATATTCTGTGATAAGAAATGGTAGGGCTAATGCAAAAGCCGCTGGAGGAGTACTTATCTTAGTTATGGATTTAATTAACTATATGGAACTTATACTAAACATGATTCCGACCGAGTGCGTTGCAGTTAAACTCTGTGATAATAGAATTATTGTTGCCGCATATAACCCTCCATGATCTAAAATCAATACAAAAGACTTGGAGAGCATTTTTGGACTAGGAAATAAAGTCCTTTTATATGGCGATCTTAACGCAAAGTATAACGTCTGGAACTGTAAATTTGTTAATTCAAACGGTAAAATTCTCTAATCATTTGCGCTCAGAAATATGTTTAAAATATTACACCTATCATCTTTACACTTAAACATCTAAGTAATATTTCATATGTTGAGACTGAAGACTTTAATTATAAACTCGCTGACTGGGACAAATTTAGAGAAATAATGAATCGAAAACTAGTCACTTACATATACCTGTAAGAAAGCCGGGAAGTTATCACCAAAGTGTACCACATTACATAAAACAACTTAAAAAAGATAGGAATGCCTTATAAACATAATAAACTTGTCAACTCTAGAAGGAATGAGGATCTTATTATTTGCTGATGACACAGCACATTATTCGGCTTTTTGGAGTCCCATTCGTGCTCTGAAAAAGCTGCAGGAAATTACAAAGGCAGCAATAAAATATTTTCTCCAGTGGAAGCTTAGCGTCAATATTTAGAAGACTGAACTTATCCTTTTTACAAGAAAAAGTCATAATCATCGTCTAAAGAAAAGAAAAATAGATTTACCTGTCTTTGAAATTCTTGGTAGAATCAGTAGCAGAATCAGCCAGTCCTGCAGGGGACTTGGTTATATGCACGATTCTCCAGTAAAGCTGCACTAAATTCATCATAATTTATTTAGTTCGCCTTTTAATGCGCATTATTTGCTTCTCTGAACTCGAGGCTTTTTGACCGTCTTCGGAAACAGATCATATTTTGTTGCGAATAAGGTTTTTTCCTGTTGCAATTGTTCGTTCTTATTTGAAAGAAATGCGTGGTATTTTAGAGTGCCAGGAATTGTAATTGCTTCAGTGAATTTAGTTTCTAGATTTTTTTGGTCATCTCGCATGATTTGTCTGTGACTCCTTCTGCCCTTCTGCTCTAATTTTTCTTTTATTTGATTCAGGACTTCGAGACCCGCTAAGTGATTTTCATCATTGCATCCTTCTTTTTTATTTCTCATTGGCAAGCAAAAATCTGTGTCCTCGTTTATCTCTTTCTCTACATTGATACCAGGCTCTTCTATAACTCTGGATGGCTGTAAATTGAGAGTTCTACATTCTTTTCTACAAGCACTACATATTTTTCTGTCTTTCGGCAAATTAGAAAACACTATTTGCTAATTTTCTGTTAGAAGCCTCAGATCAATTCCTCTTACATGTTTCTCCTTACGAAAAGGATTTGCAAACCTTCTGCAAAACCTTTGCATCGAAGGCATGATCAGCGCTAGATGACCATGAAAGGTCTTTAGGCAGCTCACTTTGCTTTGAAAGCAGCGATTCGCTATGAGACTTGAAAACGAACTTATAACCTGAACTAAATGAACTAAAACCACAGAAAAGAACAAAAAGCAAGAAATCACAGAAAAATCCTAAACACTAAACGTTGGCTGCTTTTACCTTTCAGGAGACTGAAGGCAGAGTAGCGTAACATCTTGCAACATTTTGCTTGAGGCCAAGAAATAAATGACAGTCTATGTGATTGCGTTTTATTTCTTGGCAAAAATGAGAAACAAATGAAGATCTATGTACGTTTAATTTGACTGTAAATATGAAAATATTCAGCAAAACCTCAAAAAAAAAACAATATGGAGGGGCGAGGGGTGAACGCTCTTTTAAAAAATACTTTTGCTCTCTCTTTTGTTTATAAGTATATGCAAAAATTTTCTATGCATTAAAAACTGCTAAAATTAATGTTTGAAAGTTTCTGTACCAATGAAAAGTATGTTTGAATTAATCGAATTTGAATGAAACGTCGGTCGGTGCAATGGCTGGACTGGCCGACCTGTCCGAGCTACTGCATACCTATTTTCAGTCCCAAAATGCCAAACTAAATTTGTATTGGAAACAAATCAAGCTTTCGTATACAAATACTTTAAAAAACTGCTTGAAGAGTAGAAAATGTTAAATAAACATTTAAAATTGCAATTTGCTCTAAAAAATTAAAAAATTAAAAACATTAGATTTCACAGAATTAAAGAGCTTGAAAAACAATTAAAGGGACCACTCATAAAAAATTCGATTTTGCTTTGTAGAAAGGAATTTATGACTATTTGAAAATACCTGCTTTGCTTGGAGGATGCAAATTTTACCTCCTGTAGTTCGAGTAAGGATGGTAGTAAAAGTCTAAAAATTAGTGGATAAACTACTATCATATAGGCAAACAAACTCTAAAAACTTGAAGGTAATTGGAAGAAGTGCTCTTATATACCGCCACAGCTTGGAGCAGCATGAGCAATTCAAACTTACATAAAAATAAAAGTTTAAAAATAAAATTGTCAGAATGATTACTAATGCTTCTCCTAGAGCTTGAAATATTGATCTACATAAGCAATTAAAACTTCCACTTATATCAGAGTATATTAGAAAATAAACAAATGATTTTTGTATAAAATCAGTTGAGTCTACCGGAACTCCAGGAAGCCAAACCACTATAAAACGATGACATGCCTTTTAAAATGAAGTATAGGATTCCCTGTCACATGCTAATAAAATAATAATTGCTTGCTTGATCCAAAATATAGCTTCAACGTCTTAACTACCTCTGTTTTGTTTGTACAGTTTATTAGATTTAAGATTTAGGTTTAATGTTCTTTACTCATAGGTCTTTTTCGCTCAATTTTTGTCTGAACAATTATGACTAATACAACAATCACACAGTCAAGCTTTCTATTTAGGAAATGGGTACCTGATAAGAAAGGAACTATGCGCAAAGTCATATTTTGTATTTAGTTATTATGAACAATATAGATTTTATTAAAACGCAAAAAAATAGTTATGAAAAAAATTAAAGTGCCATAGAAAACTATTGCTCATCGAATTAGGTTTATTTTTAATGCTACTTTTCACGAGTAAAGCAAAAACTGCGCATCCTATCAAAAAATAATTAGGAAAAATTTAAAGCTTTTTCTTGGATGAACAAATTTTGTTGTTTTATTTTTTACGTAGCTTGTTTCGTTTGTCCAAAACTTTAATTTTTATATTTTAAATGCTGTTTTTACGGATAAAAGAAAAACTGTGCATTTTATCAAAAAGTAAATCAGAAAAAATTTGTAGAACTTTTTTGGGGTGCACAATTTTTGTCCAGTCATCTTTGGTCTATCTTGCATAGTTTCACCGAAAAATATTATATAAATCTTTTATTTTACATTATTTTTTGTGCAATCCAAATTTAAATTTTCGATTTTACAGAAAAATGCAAATAGTTGTTATGATAATCTTGTAGGGTGTTCAAAATTCAATGTTTTTCTACCTTTGAGTTGTTTTCATATTGTGCGTTGTTTGGCCTAATATATTTATTTTCGTTTCTTCTTTGGAATTTCTGAATACTATGAATAGCCATACATAGAATTGAAAAATTTTGAAAAGTGGTCTCAAAAATTTTGTAAGTGCTCCCACTTTTGAAATTTTCATGCAAAAGGGCTAGTTAACGAACCTGACCTTCAATTTAAGACAATAAAAGATCTTACCAAAGTACAAACAAATCTGTCAATTCTTTCGAAAATTATCGTGCTAACAAACCAAAAATCTACAGACACACTAACTAACGAACGAACAGACGGTCAGACACATTCGTAAAAACCTGTTTTTTGAGTTTATGGGTTCTCAAAACGTGTACTTTTGACAGAAAAACTGGAGGCTTTAGTCGCCACTTTTAGGGTTGGGAAGTCGCCAGAAATCGCAAACTTTAAAAAATTGAATATTGCTAGAAATCGCCACCTAGAAGTGGAAAATGCCGCTAAATTTTCGACAAAATAAAATGATAAAATAATCATGATATGGCACTTTTTATCTTTAACCCAATCGGAATCTTCCCACTCTACTTTGTATTTTCGTAAGTTTTCATTAGCCTTTCCATTTTTCCATTTTGTTTTTCAAAACTTTTGCCTAAAAATAATTATTACGGGCAAGAAGCATGGAGCCATTATAAGTACAAACAGAAATTTGAGCATATGTTGATTCGTGTACATAATTAAAACGAGCTCGCATATTATGAACAGATCTGCAAGACTTGCAGCTGATGGGCGTTCACTTAATCACCCGCTTACTCTGATTGGCTTTAACTCCATGTCACATTTGTGATTCGTTCTCGCTCGGTGTGATTAGCGCGCTTACTTAAAAGTTGCCGGGCCTCCAAGAAATCGCTTACACTCAATTTTAATCGCCATATTAGTCGCCAGTCGCCAGACCCCAACAAATTGGTCGCTAAATAGAAAAAAGTCGCCAGCATGGCGACAAGTCGCCAAGCATGGTGACACTGCCTGACTACAAAGGAGCGAGCGAAATTTTTCCGCTCTATCCCTGTCCTATTTGACAGTCTTGCGCCCGCGAGTGTGCGCTGTCTTGAATTCGGTGTGCGCGCTCGCGTAGTAGGCCTTGCGCGTTTTAACGCATTACCCTCAAAATCTGGTAATTCGGTCCCTAGTGTTGCACCTGATCGGTCATTTCTGTCGGAGCTCCATGAAGTTTTTTTTGGATTTACCTGTGTGCGTTCTCTTGCGACGCCAGATCAGTAATTCATTTGGGATTATAGAGCTGCAATGGACTTATACGCTCCAGTTCACTCTCGGTGGGATTCGTCCTAGTATTCAACCTGCTTTGGATGCTTGGAATGCGAAAACATCAAGGATTTCACTGAAAATTCTATGGCAATAAGTGCCTAGCTACCCTCTTCAAGGTTACCTTCACAAAGTGTTCTCACTTTGGCATCAGTAGAGGTCAGGAATCAAACACCATTGTTGACCTCTGTAATCTCCCGCCTCTTGTTAGCCTCGCTTATTATCCTGCTTTTACTTTCTCATCCTGGAATTTAATTATTATTTTTAGTTCGTGCATGAAAGTTGTGAAATTATTCCATTAAATATTTTATTTTTCTTAGATCGCACCCAAATTTTTGGTTTTATTTTGATTTTGGGAGCGTGATTTAACATCATTTTTCACTGACGGCCACAACTATGCTTATTAGATTTAAAAGTTGTGTATGTCTGGCTTCGTCACGAGTCGAAAGTGTTTATTGATCCTATGCAGTTAGCCTAGCTCTGGAAGTTATAAATCTAGTCTCCTCTCTTTCACTAATTGTGGAGGATGGGCAGGGTCTGCAAGCAGGCTAGCTAATAAATTTATAATTGGCCCGGATGAGCTCATAAGTATATTATATATAAGTATATTATAGATTATTAAATAAAACTTTATTCTAATTTAGCCTCTTTTGTAGGTACTAATCAGTCCTTAAGATCGATCAGCCCAGGTCTGGTGGGAAACCAAATTTTCTCGGCCCAGCTTCTCCGCTTAAGGGGATCAACCGAGGGGGAGCACCTCTGCTGCATGGTTCGGCCTGTGGCAGGATGTCACTTTTGACATTGGGTGGTGTGTCTGGGACTTCTGACCGCCTCACAAAAGGAGAGCCGCCTAGACTTGCATAGCAAAAGCGAGTGTACGTATGACGCCATCAATTCGGCTATGGGTAGTAATCCGACCTCTCCCGTGCTCTCATTGGAAGAGCCTTCGGTTGAGAGAAATTACATCTTGCACTCTACTAACACCAGGGAAGAGAGCAGAAACAATAAAAGGCTGTTTGGGAAGGAACAACTTTTCCCCTCCTATCCGGAAGATCATGTTAAGTGGTCTAATCCGGTAGCCATCGCTTCTGTATATCCTGAAAACGCCACTCCCCCTTTCCTAATTTTCTTGGAATGTAGTGCAAGGGGCAGAAATGTCGGCAACTACGACCAACTTGCTTTGGCTGACAAAATCCGGGAGGTTAATTCGGGCCTGCGCCAAATCTTTAGAAACAAGTAGAATCGGGTCAAAATATTCTGTGAAAGGAGGGAAGACGCAAATACTTTTGTCACCTCAGAACAACTTATAGGGCTCGGGTACTCCGTAACCATACCCCCGTCCCTCATATTCAAGAAAGCGTTTATCAATGGGGTCCCGCTGAGATACTCTACTGTCGACATTCTCAATAGAACCTCGGATGAGGTCAGACCAACTTTTTTGTCTTATCGTCGAAAAACAAAGCAGGACGGCTCGTTGGACGAGAGGCTGGGATTTCTCTTCGCCTACTCTATGATTTCGCGAGTTATTTTACTCTCTAGCTTTGGATATAACGTTACTCCGGTTATTCCTCCCCCTAAGAGGTGTTCCACCTGCCAAAGGTTTAGACATGGGTTTGCGACATCCCGGTGGTCATGGCTTGTTGCTGCCTCAATCTCCTTCTTGCAGGCCCCGGGTGCTCTAGTTTCGGCGGCTCTCCCCTCCCCTCCCCCTTTTGACGCAGAACAGTTGGAGGGCTTGGATGATCCACTTAGAAATGCAGTCACCTCACTCTTACATATGAATCGTATCTCCGACCACACAATTAAAGATTAGAGGGGCTCGTCCACATAACCGGATTAACGAATTGTTAGGCCGGCCATTTAATTGTATTTTGTTATCATTTCTCTCTGTTAATTTTAGTGGTTTGTATTGCTTCTAGATTGTTGGTTGGTTCGTTCCAGGTTTAAACCGAAATAATGAATCAGTCTATGAAGGGTTGGTTTTCGTTACTTTAACGTTGTTAAGTAAATGCTTAGTGCATTTATAATTTTAAACTAACAAATTAAACCCCTCTATACGCTTATGCTTTAAATAACTTTAAATTCAATCCTGGAACTTAATTAATGCGATGGTAAATACTCATGTCCTTGAATTTCTATTACCTGATCTGAAAAACACAGTCAATGTAAGTACCACAATAAAAAATTTCACAATTTCATAAGTTTAAGCTGTTGAATAAACCCAAATAATTGATTATACTATTACTTTCATCGGTTACTCAGCAAGTTAAAATAAATGTTCTGAATTTTAAAGTTTTATAGTCCAAATTTACATGTTTTGCTATAAAAGCGAGAAACTCTCTTTTCTTAATTTCAGCACAAATCTTATGGTTCCAATTATAATTTAATTACTTCCAAATTACTCAATTTCAACAGTTTTTCCATTGAAACATGTAAGCTTATCTAAGATAGCACCAAACTGTAAATCAGATCTCATTTAAAAGGGCCAATGAAATTTCAATCCGGAGATACATAATAAATAAAATGGATTCCTACAATTTGTTAACTAAAGTTTCCTTTCAAATATTTAAATTTAAAATTTTTACAATTTATATTGTCTTAATGATGTATTTGAGTAAATTAATATTTTAAACAAAAAGTGATGTTCGTTTTTGTTTTTTCATAATAAATTTCATTTGAAGTGCCAATGCATCTCAGTTCTAAGGAATCTAAATTAAATTTTTTCCCCCGGTAAATATTAATGTGAAAAACTCTTGCTTCAGCGGTGAACAAATTAAATTAACTGTCACATCTATTTGGTATCCAAAATAAAATTGAATTCTTCAACCTGCTCACCCCAATTCAAAAGATTTGTCTCCTTTAGTTGTCATAGTAATCCACAAACTTTTCTGTTAAATTAAATAGCCTTTTACTTAAATTTCCTTTAAGAATTTAAACTTCAACAATTTATAATTTTATATTATTTAAATAAGTTATCTGAGGAAGGTAGTATTTCAAATAACTAAATGATTTTTTAAAATAATCTATGATTTAAACCGCCAATGTTATCACAATATTACGATCTATAATTACAAATGCCTAATTTTAAAGTTTAAAGCTTAATAATTGGTTTAAAATATTTGTGTATGCCTAACAGGTTTAAATCTAATAAGATTAAATTTGTATCATTTGTTAGTTCTATTCAAAGAATTGCTCTCTTCAGTTGTGATAGCGTTTCAAGTCTTTCTATTAAATTGTAATTTGCTTCTACATTATTGATGCTTTCACTAATAGTTAATATAAGGCCTTTAAACCAAATTTATATTCTCAAAACAAATATAGTGTTTATAAGCCGGCTTCTGATGTAATAGAATCAGGGCTTTATAACTTGAGCAGCTTTACCTTGTATCATCTAATCTACCGTAAGCTAGCAATATTGAAAAAGATAATTCTATGCATCCTCAATACTAATTTTAAAGGTTTAAAGGTTGTTAATTGGTCTTAAATATCTGAGTAAACTGCTATACCTAACAGACGTACATCAAAATAAATTAAATTTTATAATCTGTTAATTCTATTGAATTCTATATCAAAGAAGTCTTTTCGAACACTTAAATTTCAGGGTCTATAAGTTAAATTTGTATTTATTGAATAAATTGAGTGTTATTAATCCTACCTCTGATGCAAAAGAATTTAGGCGCTTTAACTCTTGCAGCTTTACCGTTGATTAACCCAATGTACCTTTTTCTAGCACGAAATTGAGAATTTACTTTAATCCAAAGGGGCAATTCAATTCCAACTCTAAGGATGGCTTTGAAATACTGAAAATTCATTAGGGTAGCACGTAATTACTGTAATGGCTCTGGAAGAGCAAACGTTTCAACTTATTTATTGTATTCTACTTATTTATTCTCTGTGATTTGTGGAGATCAGGCTCCAGTTGTTCTGCTTGTTTCAGCATATAGTTCTAAGCCTACTATGTTTGGGCTTCCCGCCCCTATTTTAGAATTCCTATACTGGAATCTAAGCGGAAGCTAGTAAAATTTAGAAATTGGAATGCTCGTAGCGTGATTTGGAAAAGGGAGAAGATTGAGTCCTTGGTTTGATTAAACGATTTGGATGTCCTATGCATCTCTGAATCATGACTGTCTCGGGGTCAAAACATCGAGATAAAGGGTTACTTTACCTACAGATGTGATAGAGTGACTGGTAGAGGGGACACTCGCTGATTGTGGCCAGGGAGGTATTTTGTGTTGACATCGTTGATTTGACAGGTCCGTGGATGAGTGAGATAGAGGCCTTGGGGATAACCTTTAAAACGTCAGTCGGGAGGGTGGTCATTCTCTCTATCTACGTATTTCCGGATGCTAGAGTCACTTAGGAGTCACTGTGTTCGATAGTGGCTTGATCTTACTTAATGACACCGTACCAACTTAAATTTCTGGTCCTGTTCGGATTTCCAACAACTTAGACCTCGTCTTTTCCATGGCTGCTCTGGCGTCGATCTCCACTGTCCGTGTTGGGGATAATAGTCACTAATCGGATCATATTCCGGTCTTTAGAAGGTTGGAAGCCTCTCCATCCCTCCCCCGCTCCACGTGCAACAGATTTAACATCAAGTTGCTGGACTGTGGTCTGTTCAATGGGGTTTTAGAACTGAGCTGGGGGAGGGATCTTGTCCCGCGTATATTTACGATAAGCTTATAACCTCTATTTGTGATTCCCTGGACGCATGTAGGGCCTAAAGACCGGATTTCCTCAGGGGCAGAGGTTTAGGCAGTGTCTTTGGTGGAACGCCGAATGCGAGCTGGTTCAAGCCAAAAGAAGACTGGCAAGAAAGAGGTTTTTTGGCGAACCAGGCAGATGAGGAAATGGAGGCCTATAAGAGGATCGATAGGGAGGTTAAACCTCAGCTCAGAGGAATCAAGCACTAGTCCTTTCGAGCTTTTCTCGAGTCTTTGGATCCGGCTACGGGCATGTCAAGGACTTCGCGCACTGTGAAGTTCTTGTTTTCTCGTTAGAACATTTTTTGTAAATTGAAAATTCGTTTTTGATTGGATTTTGAAATTTAATTTTTTCACAAAAAAGGTACGTATTGCAGTTGAAGATTTACCAAATTTGTAACAAATTTATTTCCCAGGCTGAAACTTAGTACGGAAAGTAGAGAAGTTGTAAATTACTTTTTATAATGGAACATGCAACTTTTCCATTTTTGCTTCAAAATGTATATTTTTGAGATGAGAATTCGTGGTTTTTGGTAAAAAATCGATCGCTTTGACTTGAAGTTTTCTCAAGAATGCAGCAGCTTGGTTCGCAATTACTTTTCTTGTTAAAAATTCGTACGTTTAGGTTGAAAATTCAACGCTTTTACAGAAAACTTTTCCTTCGGCTTCAAAGTTCATAAATTTATATGAAGTTTCTCTTCTTTCTTGACTGAGAAATTTTTATTTGTCCAAAGTTCATCTTTTTGGATCAAAAGTTTAACTTCTGGATTCAAGCTGAACTACATAGTCAAAAATAAAATTCATTCCTTTTTTAAAAAATGCTTATTTCCGCCACTTTTCAATGAGTTGATCTGCGAATTGCCAGAAATCTTCCTTTAATAATGAACTAGAAAGGTTTCACTGAAAGTTGTTTTAACTCTCAAGTTCCCAATAGACGATTTTTAGTTTTTCCTAAAGTTTGTAGGCAATGCTGGGGACTAGAGTCTATAGCGCGCACCAATTCGTTCTGATCATTTCCAGCAAGCGCATTACGCATTAGGTTGGTCCAAAAATGCATAGCGAAGTTTTTTGTCATGCTAGAGGGCAACGACCCCCCCCCCCCACATATTATACCAAATACGAAAAAAGAATGTCCGTAATTTTTATTTATTTTATTTTTTATTTTAACAGGTGCCGGCTTTTACTTGACGTTTCCCATGTAAAATGCATGGCGAAAAATCAGTTGAGTTTTTAGAATAGTTTATCAGGGTTAGAAAAAATGTGACGGGAAAGTATGGGCGACTGTAGAAAATTATCCAAGGAATAATTTCATGTATCAGACATATGGGTTTGACACCCCTAACACACCCCCACGAGTACCTGAAAACTACCCTTAAAACAAACAATGTCAATTCTTCATTAAATCATTTTTTTGAACACTGTATTCTCATATTTTTTTACTTCGAACTATTAATATTGGTCTAGTGAAATATGTGTTCTCATTGTTTAATTAATTTTTAATTATTTAAACAAATGGAATTTTTTTCAAACCCTAAAAAATTATTCCAAAAACTCAAAATTCAAAAAAAAATTAAAAATTATGGACTTTCTTTTTTCGGATTGGGAATGAAATGGGGCGATCCTTGATCTCTATAAAAAATAAGCGTTTTTAAGTCACCCTATTGCGCATGTGCTAGTTATGCTCTCGACCTATCAGAGAGTTCTTGGCGGATTATTTAAAAGAATGTAGTAACGGGCAAATGTCCCTGTTAGTACGATATCAAGCAGTATTGTCACTGCGTGAGCATTATTTTTAATACATAATGAAATAACGTATATTAAAACAAAATAACAGATTTATATTATATACTAGGGTAAGCCGAAAAAATAAAATTCTTGAATTTTGATTATGCCTGGAAAAAATCTTGTTATACATCTTAAAATGAGTTTTCATGATTTTTTTCAAATTTTTAAAACGATATCTTCAGTTAGCAGAAATTTTTTGAAGGTTGAAACTTTGAAAACAGTGATTTTTTGATATATTTCAATGTTCGGTATACCTTTTCTTCATTGTTCAGTCACCTTTTCTTCATTGAATTAGTTTTTACTGCACGAATTCATTTATTTTGATATAACAAAAGATTTTCAAACATTTTAATCGTAAAAGAAAATTCTGGTGATGAATGTATTTACATAGAACATAATTTTTATTTCAAAATCGAAGTTTCTAAGATAAACAAAAATGGTAAAAAAGCGCAATTTTTTGTTATTCTTTTAGGGTTCTTTTAGAACATAAAATACGTATTAGTTGAGAAGTTATTTAGATTTTTCCTTCTAAATATAAATGTATTTTTAGGTTATTCTTGGCGTCAGCGACTTAAATATAAACACGTTCAGTACTTTTCATTAAGTTTAATGAACAAAAGTGAACACGTTGAATTTGTTATGCTAATGTTTGCAATGTGTTGTAAAAAGTGCTTCATTTTTTTTGAATTTTTAAAATGCTATAACTTTCTGAATTTTCATCCAAAAAAACTGGTTCACGAACTTGTTCTTTCTTTCGCCATACTCTTTAGTAGGATTGCAATGAGTTGAAAGAAAAGAAAACAAAGCTTTAGAAGTATACCTAATGCTTTGGTGATGATTCGTGATAATAAAAAGGAAGTTTTTCTGGTGTCAATCTTGTGCAAAACCACGAATCTTGTCGACTTTTCGTGAACATTACCGTTCACTTATTCAGGGGTTAGCTGCACTTACTTCACAGACTCACTGCTACAGGTTAGCCCTGAAGAACTCAACTGCAACTTAACCTACTTGTTATTATAAAGCTTTAATAAGTCACCCGATTATTTTTTCGCCGTACTTATTAACATAATAAAGTACCATATCTGATAATGACGCACACAAGAGCAGCATATGCATGTACACGTGCACCAACCAATGGATGCTGCTTACTTTCTCTATCCGACAGAGATGGCGCTGAAAGACGTTTCCATTTTTTCCCACGTAGTTGACCGACCATGCCTGTCTTACCTGAAAAGGCACATAAAAGAACATTATGGGCAGCAAACAGTTTTTCTCGATGCGCCCTAATGTAAACTTATATATTAAATCTAAAACATCGGTATACAAAATCGCTATTAGGAGATTATGTATATTCAGTTTCATATTTATTAATATTGATTATTCACAAGAAAAATAAGCTATTTTCACTTTAAACAAATTAAAAACAATTTTGGCAGTGATTTTCAATTATAAACAATAAAGCATAATACTTTCTCCTATATACAAATATTATTGTATTGGGTTTTCAGTGAAACAGTTCAATTATTACTTTATTTTGTTTAAATTTGACAATATTTGAAGTCACCAAAGAACTTGGTGTTTTCACGCACTCCGTATTACCGACTTTAATATAAATCTTTATTAATTTCACAACATGATAGTATATTCAAACTAATTTACGGTATTTGCAAATGACTTTATTCACATGCATGCCTCTTAAATTACGATCAGATTTTTTGAACAGTGAAGTAATAATTGAAATCAATTATTAAACTAATGCTTGTGGTGGAAAGTCATTTTTTAAAACTTTGAATGGAATATCAGTGCAACAAATTATTGTTAAATATCGTATTATATATATATATATATATATATATATATATGTGTGTATGTGTGTGTATTATAGAGAAATTATACAGATGACACGAAAGATTTTGTGAATATAGTTTAGAATGTTAATACTGGCCCCATCAGCTTGCTGCTTGGGCCTTATTTGCTATTTGCGGTGGGTGCCTGCGTTTCATTAGTCCAACTAATATGTGCTGGTCAAGTCGGTTAATATTTTTGCGTCGCCGTTTCCATCGGTGATCAGTTCAAAGACAGCGTCTGACGTTGTTGGTATTCTTTGGCCTTTTTGTCTGACCGTTGTTTCTTGCTCGGCCGAACCGTGGACGGTCTTGGTGCAACGGTAGTCAGAAGGTTGAAAAACACAGGAACCCTTGGGGTGATAGCCGGTATGCCGGCTATCAGATTAGGGGTAGGGAAAGGGGAGCTGGTTGCGAGTGCCTTATCGCGACAGCCGGTATGCCGCCTGTCTGACGTGATGTATAGGTAAACACAAAACAAGTGGGGAAGAAGGGGGGGGGGGGGGAGAGGTGCTTGTATACGTTATTATTGTATAGACGTATTCTTTATTGAAGCTCTGGGGTATAAACTGCCACCTTGTTTGTTGCTTACAACTGGATAACCAGACTGGTAGCTGCTGCTGTCAGGAATGCCCAGCTGCAGAGTTCTGTCGATCTTCGCTTGTGCATAGCCTTTTATAGTCATACTCCCGAAGAGTCTCACGGGATGCCACGTGAAGAGGGAGACTCGAGTGAAGGGAGGTGCGTGCGCCGAGTGGCACTGGCGTCGTAGTCGCGGCACCTTCGTTCACTCGGCCTCGTTTATACGTGAGAGTGTGGCTTTACATTAAGGTTAAAAATGTACATAGTCAACTTAATTACTATCGGTAAACACGTGTTTGAAAAAAGAAATCCATATGAAGGTATTTTAATGCATATTATCTTTATATGGATTTTCTTATATTTTACCGCTCAAGCGCGTATAACAATTACTACCCGGGGCGGGAAAAACAGTTGTTTAGCCGTATACATTTTTTTTGTAAAAAAAAGTAGGTCACTAAAATTTCTAGCTGGACTACTCGAGCGGGGTCAGTATTACGTAGCTTACACTAAAAGACGAAAAAAGAAGGTTGGTTGTCTAAGCTAACCTAAATCCACAGATTAATACAAGGGTTTATATCTTAGCCTCAATATCTCTCTCCAATCCTATTGCTTCTTCCGGCGGGGTCCGTATCATCTTGCATCGCGGTAATTTGCCGCTCGTAATTTCCTCAGTCCGTAGTGCTTCCTAGCCTCTGGGGTTATCTCTGCTTGGTCCTCGTCTAAAAGGCCGTACGCCGATTGTGGGTCGGCTTCAGGGTTAAAAGTTGGTGGTTCTCTGATGTTTGTATAGGTGCGTGGCTGTGCGCCATCGCAGCGGCTGTGTGCCGATTGTGGACCGTCTTCAAGTCGTGAAGTTGGCTGTACCCCGCTGTTTGAATGTGTACGTGGCTGTGCGCCATCGAAACTGCTGTGTGCCGGTTGTGGACCGTCTGAAAGTTGCGCAGTTGGCTGTACCCCGGTGTTTGAATGTGTGCGTGACTGTGCGCCATCGCAGCTGCTGCGTGCCGGTTGTAGACCGTCTTCAAGTCGTGAAGTTGGCTGTACCCCGGTGCCTGAATGTGTGCATGGCGGTGCGCCATGGCAGCGGCTGTGTGCCGGTTGTGGGCCGACCTCAAGTTGCGAAGTGGACTGTATCCCGGTGTGGGAATCGTGTGGGGTGGATTGAGTGTCGCTGACGTCGCTGTCTTCAGAGTGGCCTTCGTCATGAGTTAGTGCTTCCTTTGTAAAAGAAGTCCTACTGGTTCCTTATCCATTTGCTTTACTGTGTGAAGTTGACCGCGCAAAAGATTCAATGTTTGTGATCCAGCAAATTTGTTCATGAATAGTTCTGTAAACTCTTCCCAGGGGAGGTGGAACGACTTGTGAGCTTTCTACCATTTTTCTGTTCCATCTTGTAGCGCTTTGCCAGTCGTGCGAGTCCAATGAGTTTTGTTGATTTCTGATTGGATCAGGTAAATTTCGGACTATTGCAGAAACCTCAGTGGATCTTCATGGTCAAATCCAGAAAATTCCGGTGCAGGTGGCTTTGGTGCTCTTATGGCGCGAATCAGTATTTCGATGTCGGCTAACGTCATTCCGGCCGGAATGCCCCCACTGTGGAGTTAGCTTGATGTGAAACGGCTGGGTTGTTACTGGGTCCACCGGTTGGATTTAAGTGCACTGAGACTGTGCTGATGTTTGAGGTAATACTCATTCCTTCCATTTTCAGGATATTACTCATTTCTTCTATGTTAGTGGCGTTACTTACTTCTTCCGTGTTTGGTTTTTCTTTGATGGTGTTTATTTTTGGGTGCCACCGGATTTTTATTTGTGTCACTTTCGGAAGTGATCAAGGTTATGTTTGTTGACCGTGTGCACATGGTTCTATTCACTGGTACCTTTTTCTTTGGCAAATGGAGTACCATTTCCGTGAGTTATTTATTTGCCCTCAGCTAAGGTCACGAGTACGTACCTCTAATGCAATTTCCTAGAGCCCCAAGTTGGGCGCCAATTAATACTGGGCCCATCAGCTTGCTGCTTGGTTTTTTTTTTGCTTTTTCGGTGGTTGCCTGCGTTTCATAAGTCCAACTAATATGTGCTGGTCAAGTCGGTTAATTTTTTTGCGTCGCCGTTTCCACCGGTGACCAGTTCAAAGACTGCGTCTGACGTTGTTGGTAGTCTTTGGCCTTTTGCTCCGACCGTTGTTGATTGCATGGCCGGACCATGGACGGTCTTGGTGCAACGGTAGTCAGATGGATGAAAAACCCAGGAACACTTGGGGTGATAGCCGGTATGCCGGCTATCGGATTGGGGGAAGGGAAAGGGAAGCTGGAGGCGAGTGCCTTGTTGCGACAGCCGGTGCGCCGCCTGCCTGACGTGATGTATAGGGGAAGACAAAACAAATGGGGAAGAAGGGGTGGGAGATGCTTGTAGGAGAGCGAAATGCTCGTGGAATGAGTCGTCACAGCCGGAATACCGGCTGTGGGGAGGTAATCCAAGAATCAGTATCGACTAGAAAGATACGTTATTATTGTATAGACGTATTCTTTATTGAAGCTGTGAGGTATAAACTGCCACCTTGTTTGTTGCCCATAACTGGATAACCAGACTGGTAGTTGCTGGTGCCAGGAATGCCCAGCTGCAGAATTCTGTCGATTTTCGCTTGTGCACAGCCTTTTATAGCCACACTCCCGGAGAGTCTCACGGGATGCCGCGTGGGGAGGGAGACTCGAGTGAATGGAGGTGCGTGCGCCGAGTGGCACTAACGCCGTAGTCGCGGCACCTTCCTTCACTCGGCCTCGTTTATACGTGAGAGCGTGGCTTTAAATTAAGGTTAAAAATGTACATAGTCATCTTAATTACTATCGGTAAACACGTGTTTGAAAAAGGAAATACATATATAAATATATTTCTATATTTTTAAAAAGCTCTGTAAATGTAAATGTAAATGTAATAGGGACACAGTAATAGGTACAAATTAAAAAATTAAAAAAAACCTATAAAATTCCGAGTTAAGATTATTTTTTGAGAAAGTCATCTGCGTGGCGTCAAGGGTTTATTTCCCAACGTTAAAGATTAAAGCCCAAAAGTCGGCGTTGGAATTTTTGAGAAGCCCAAAAATCACATACACTAATGAAACTGTAAAATTCTAAAAAGACTATTTTGTGACAATATCATATCTGTGCGGCATCGAAGTATTTCTCAAGAGTCAAAAAATCAGAGACTCTGTTGATGCTGCTAAATTTCCACAAAGATTATCAATAGAGTCACAGATTTTGGGGCGATTCTGACGTGATTAATTTTGAATTTTCAAATATTTCATATAATGGAGATGCTGGCTTAATTCAAGCCAGCACCTCCACTCGAAATTTGAACTTTCGAAAAAAATAGTGGAGCCCAAAAATCGGCAATAAAGCCCCAAAAAAAATCCCAAAAAAATGCCCAAAATTCTGATGCAAAGAAACTTGGGAATTTCGATTGTGGAGGTGCTAGCTTGATGGTCCTTTATTCTGGTTCATTCTGAATCTAATGCACTTTGGAAATTATTAAGGTTTTTTAGTTTATTACAAGTTGAGTATTGGAAGAAGCTCCGTAAGTAAGTTTTGTTTCAAACAAGTCAAAAGTGCTTCAGCAACGTG
Organism: Druon quercuslanigerum; assembly: GCA_010014905.2. Taxonomy (NCBI): domain Eukaryota; kingdom Metazoa; phylum Arthropoda; class Insecta; order Hymenoptera; family Cynipidae; genus Druon; species Druon quercuslanigerum. The sequence goes on from JAAAKG020197545.1 coordinate 23,426, forward strand.
AAATATATTGCAATTCTCTTCTTCAAAGTAGGCCTGTCTTAAGCCCATTAAACGAAATCTGTTGCCGCCAAACCATGCTGCACTTTCTTCTGTTGTATCCGAGAATGGGGTACGAACATCGCGTACACTTTTCTTTGGCCGAGAACGTCATGCACTATGGTGGGAACACTACTCACACTAATTTGAAGTTCTTCTGATAACGTTTTAATGTTCAGTTGGCGATTTTTGCAAGGAGTACATGCACGCATGCTCTACGTTCTAGCCCGTGACGTTTGAGGTGGGACACTCTTCTCTCGGATAGTCCTGAAGCGATTCCCAGAGGTCCGTTCTGCTAGCACCTCCACAATCGAATTTTGATATTCTGTTGATGTCTGAATTTTGGGCTATTTTTGGGCTATTTTTGGGCACCGATGCCGACTTTTGGGCTCTTTTATTTTTCTCAAAAAACCGACATTTGGGTGGAGGTGCTGGCGCCAGCACCTCCACTAGAGCAAA